>CAMOHE010052985.1:118430-202167 GCA_946598075.1 Artocarpus hirsutus | reverse complement strand
CCCCCCCCCCACGACGGTTTTCACAAAAAACCGTTGTAAAAAATTAGCACTCCCACCAGTCTCGCGCGTCAATTATTCTATTACACGACGGTAAAAAACCGTCGTAAAAACTCGGTCTTGTTCCACGACAGAAGTTTCCATGACGGTTTTTTAACCGTCGTGAAATTTTTCCACGACGGTTTATTACCGTCGTGAAATCCACATTTTGTACTAGTGTGCTTTGAGAAATATGAGTTAAAAAGAAGATAAATAAGTTTGATTTGGCTTCTACGTGCACTGAAAGAGCAAGAGCATTATTTGAAACTTCTGTTTTTTTTTTAACCTTTCTCTTCTTCTTTTTTTTTCTTGATCTTGATAAATAGTTTATATGGGCATTCTTCTCAGATTGAGAGAGAAGGATGTGGAGTACTGGGGTTGACGAGGAGAGACAGAGAGAGAGAAAGAGAGTTGGTAGAGCGAGAGAACCAAAAAAGGAAAAGATAATTGGGCCAGTTTGGTTTCCTTCTTCAAAATATTTTTAGTGTTTTTTGGAAGGGTTAATGAGACAATTGGTCAAATTACTTTTATTAAATTAAAATATATCTTTAATTTGTAAAAATTTTATAAATGTCTCATAATGATATCATTAAAATTATTTATATGTAATTATATAGTACAATATATAATATTATTAAAATAATTACTCTATCATTAAGAATATTTTTAAGATATTTTAAATATTGTGTTAGATTTTAATTTCATAACAATAATTTAGATAGTATTGTAATTTTTTTTTAAATGTAAAAAACATAAATGGACGTGGAAAGTTATTTGGTTACAATTTGGGCCCAAAAAAAGAAATAAGAACATTTCTAAAACTTCCCCAAATTAGGTTAAGAGAGGGAAAGGAATTGGGATCATTTTTATTCTCTCATTTCCCATCCCCTCTTCTCTCTCGAGTGTGGCGCGACCAGGAACTCTCCCTTGCTCTTCAAACCTAGGTTATCTCTCATCCACTTTGATCTTTCTTCTCTCCAATTTATCCCCCCTTGCATTTTCCTACTTCTCTACTCCTTCTAACAAGGCTTCGTCATGGGTTTTGGTAAATCTCTCTCGCCTTGGTAAATCTCTCTCGCCTCTTAGTCCTTGCTTCGATGGTTTTCTCCTTGACATCAACAAGGTATGTCGACCCATCTCTCCTCTCATCTCCTCTCTTTCTTGATTCGGGGGATTTCCTCTTCAGAGACTATCTCAAATTGTTGGGTTTTCAGATCTATCTTTTGCCTTGTCGTGTATTCTTTGTATTTTGTTGCTAGAGTGCTCTACTGTTCATATGCATGTCTACACTGCCTCTGATTTTTTGGGTAATCATTTTTGCCTCGTTCTATTTTATCTCTATGTTGTTGTTTGAGTTCTTTAATGCTCCGTCAGATCAACCCCTTAAGGCAAGTCGACCCATCTCTCCTCTCATCTCCTCATGTCTACAATTAATATGCTTGGTACTGATGAAGTTTTTGTGATACTTGATTTGAGTCCCTGTCTTAGATTACTCTATCTTACATAACAACAAAAGTCAATTTTAGTAGACAACTCTGGTTTTTGTGGCTGTTAGTAGACAACTCTGTCTTAGATAGATTTTTATTGGAATTGTCATTTGTATTGTTGTGTGGGTTTTTCTATATGTTGTTCTTTGCTTCTTTCTGCTTGTTTCTCGAAACCAGTATTTTAAAATGTACAAGGTAAATTAACCTTGATCTTTCGTTCAGTGTTTGTATAAATAGTAACATTTTCTATTTTGCTCTAAAATTGTGTCTTTATTAGCTTCTACGACTTTAGGAAAAATAGTAATCTTGGACTCTTGGAGTGATATTGGTTGGTGTTTAGTTGTTGCAATTGCTGTTTTTTTAATTGTATCAAGATCCATACGTCTTCATGTGGTTTATTTTCCTTTGTAAGTATTTATTTTCAAGTGCAATGATTTCATGTGGAAAAATAGTCATAGCATGTTGTATAATTCATAATTTAATTAAAATGCACACATTTAATTATCCTCTATTTACATTGCATGATGCAGAGAGCCAATTGAAGCAATTGAGGGTCAAAGATGATGAAGACAACAACATAATAATAATGGACAAGAAATAAGATCCTTTGGTGCTACTGCTGGTGACAGGCAATATATGTTTAACTTTAGAGACCAATTAACTAATCAAATGTAGGCACATTATTATTAGTTGAGGATCAATAACTAAGATTCATGTATATATCAATACTTATTATTATGATATCTGATTTCTAATGTACGGTGAATTAAGGAGAGGTGACTTTATTGTTAGACATGTATGCCTTAAGGAGTAAAAATATAATATGTTTTTGAAGATATTTTTATCAATAAAAAGTTTATTTATTATTTATATACCAAAAATTGCCTTGTTTACATTCATATTTGTTGAATGTATATTAAGTAAACAAAAGTCTAAGACTGTCAGTCTAAACTTTTAAGAATTGGACATATGATAGGCAAATTATGCTGAAGACACGATTCTTAAGGTGATGGTCTAAATCATAAGATCTGCAATCGAGGGAATAAAGTTGAGCGTTTTATTCATGCAAAGATTGCTATGTTGTCTATATCCCTAACGGGAGATGGTTTATCTTGACCATCTAAGGTGGACTCCATGAATAGAAACATTGGCGCATTGTCATAGGTGACGATGTGTTGGATCAGGACATAAAGTAAATTGATTTGGATTAATAATCCTGTCTCGGCAAATCGATTCTTTTTAGACAATTATTTATGTCGTATCTTAATCTTGAGTTGAATAGTTAGCTTGTTGTCTTGACTTGTGTCTTTTAATGTACCAAAAGGTGACATCCACATTTTGATAGTGGTACGCATGCCGATACATTGGAGGCATGACTCTTTATAACATAGACATGTTATTCAAAGATATGGAATCCATAGCTCCTCTTCAAGAGTAGTTGATATCCTCTTATATACATTATCCTGTAATTGGAAAACTAGAGCGCTCAACCATTTAGATACATAGATGTAACCAAATGGTATATTGTCATTGGATGTAAGTTTTCCAATAGTGAGATAATAGAACGTAAAAGAAAAATATTTGTGAAGGTAAGACAAAATTTGTCCTTAAGTTGATTATAGATAATCTTATAAGGATACAATACATTATGATATGTCATAGAGACTTAGCTATACGGGCTTCGTAATTCTATATAGTTTGAGAGTGCAGCTCTAAGCTTTTAGTGGAGTAGCATTAGAGTTGATAATTATAAAATGTACATCTGGGATATTGGGCTTCATAATTGTAGGGAGCTTGAACTTTATAGATCCATCAAGTCCCATTTGTTAGCTTATAAAAATCCTGTAACAATACAGCATGCTTTTTCAATAATGGGTGCATTAAATTATCAAATTGGATGAAATTCGATAGGATCAGATATCATGTCTATTTATCGGTTAAATTAATTTTGTAAAAATTAATTCAAGATAAACTTGTTGAATTATCGAGATCGGATAATTCATGTCTATTTATCGATTGAATTAATTTTAAATAAATTAATTCAAGATAAACTTGTTGAATTATCAAGAATATTTATTTTCCCAGAGATTATCTAGATATGACTGTTTTAATCAGATACCTTTTCTATTGGGTTATTTGAATTAAAACTAAGGCTCTATTTCAAGAATCTAGGATGAGAAACAAAGATTCGCATAGATCATTTATTGTAATTTTGGCAGGCCGGTCTTTAAGTTTAGTTGTCGATAGAGCAAGTTCAGCCTGCCAACCGAATGTTAAAAAGATCACACATTTTTATGTGGATTTTATCAGATATTGATCTTGATTTGATTATAATTTGAATATTCGATGCCTTATCTGATAAGGACTAACTCTTGGGCCTAACCTCTAGAAAAAGGGGAGTGAGTCTTATAGTTAATTAGATCAATAGAGAAATTTTGAGTGAGACTCTGTTGGTGAGACTCTACAACTCCCCAAAAAGCTATTGTTTACAAATTACGAACTATAGCTTTAGGTGTTTCTCAATTAGTTAGAAGGAGAGTCACTTGGTGGAAGAGCTGTATGAGTGTGCTCATACACACACTAGTCGTGAATATAGAAGGTCAGTTAGTTGAGGTCTTTCTAGAACACACATATCTTCACAGACTGCAGGAGCTTTTTGTCATTTATAAGGTTAGTAAGATTTAGATAATTTATGCATATAGTGTGTCAAACTTGTGTTTTGAAAAATACTCTAGTATAAAAATTTTTGAAATTCTACTATATACCATTTTTCCAACAATTAGTATCAAAGCCACAATTTTTACATAAATTTACAAGTTTGTGATCATGCAATACGTATAAATTATGTGATCTTGATCTCTCTTATGCTTGAATTTAATTTTTTAAGGAGTTGGCACTCTAGGTTTTTATATATTTTTATGTTGTCATAGATTATGTGGTGAATGTTTGTTAATTAATTATGGTTGATTAAATTATTATTTAATTGTTAATTAATTAATTAATTTATATTGGTTATAGTTCCTTAGTAGTTAGAATATGTGTCTAGGTTTTTCATGTAATTAGATGGCAGACTATCATCTTCGTCTAGGAATTATTATTTAATTTTAAATTTGTAAGAATTTTGAAATTAAATAATTTTTTGGAGAAGACAGATCTAAAAGATGGATGATAGCGTTTCCAGGTATTTCTTAAGTATCTAATTTTATGTTTTTAAATTGTTAAAAATAAAATTGAAAAACTGCATGAAAAATGTATTTTCTGGATTTTGTGTTTTCTGCTTGGTTGGCATGCCAAACCGTCCAGTTCGACAAGCTGACGGTCGTAGAATCGACAGGCTAGACTTTAGGTTCAAAAGGCCGTCAGCGGGGCAGAAATTGATGGCTCTAGCGAAAGCCAAACTGTCATGATTGGTAGGACGAACTGAAAAGATTACCATGCCGACCAATAGCTATGATTTTTCAAAAAAGGTGTATTTTTTGATGTAGTTTTGATTTTATTTTTGGGACAATTCTGAGAAACATTAAATTTAGATATAACCGAAAATATGGATTATTCAATCTATGCAGGACTGAAGACTTGAAAATGGACATCACATGAAGAAGGATACAACTTGAAGATTCAAGGATGAATAATCAATAATATGTTTCGATTTATCTCTTATAATCTTTGTTTTCTTTTCTCTAAGGTGGAACCATAATATTGCAGCTATTTATTATTATTTTGCTTGTGGCTTTGCATGATTGCTTTGCTTATCTGCATTATAATATGATTTGTCATGTATATTGATAACATGTCATATAGAATAGGGAGTGCTGCTTATTAAAAATTGTTCATGCATGTTTATAAAATAAAACCTTGATTTCAAAAGAATAAATGGGAGAAGGTTTTTAAAAAGAGGATGTACAGCCTCTATCGTTGGTCCATAGATAGCACATGGAAGTTTCGAACCCTAGGAAGGGACTTCATCAGGTACCAGGTTGGATATCCGAAAGGATGAGGTGTTTTAGCATGATTTATGGTTGTACACCCCTAGATGGTGATAATAAATTATGGATAAAATATTGAAACGATGGTTATACACTCATGTTAATTTGATTATTAACCTCCCCCAGGAGCTTTGTTAATAAAATTGATGGCCAAAGAAACGATTATTAATATATGTTGGATCATACAGGTCCTAGATGGCATATATTAATCAAGAGGGGATCTGTGCTCTTGATTGAATTTGACAAGACTCCCCTAAGAGCTTGTTGAATTTTGAGTTGAGGATTATCGTTGTAAGGTTGTGATACTTTTAAGGTTTTGATACATAAACACATTTGTATGTTTTACATGATTGTGTTATCTTACTGAATTATTATGATATGTTTGCTTATGTTTGGTATATGATTCTTTATTGTAGATTAAAAATATCTAAAAATGTTTATGGTTGATACTTGACAAAAATCAACTAACCAGTGAGAATTATAATGATTTGAAATGGAACCTAAACATCGTCCTATCCTTTGAGAAACTGAAATTTGTGTTGACAACACCTTGTCCTCTCGAGTCTACGAGAGATTCCACCAACGATCAAATCCAAGCATATGATCATTGGAAATATGCTAATGATTAGGCATGCTGCTATGTTATAGCTAGAATGAATAACGTGCTGCAGACTCAACATGAAGATTATGAGACTGGAAGGTAAATCTTGGATAATCTAGAAGACATGTTTTGGAGGCCAAGCCTTAACTAAACGGCAAGGGGCGTTTCGGCTTAAACTATAAACAAAGATCAACGACATCTGTAAAGGAGCATATGATGTTGGTCATGGGTTACCTCATTGATACCTCACTGAGGCATAAATCAATGGAGTTGACATTGATGCTGAAACATATATGACTATGATTTTTGAAATTCTGTCTAAGGAATTCATTCTATTTGGAGCTACATTTAATTTGAGTAATAGACAGGATATGACCTTGACGGAGTTGATGAAACAGTTACAGGAGTTCAAACTGTTGATCAAGGAGTCTCCTATGGGTGGTGAGGCTAATTTGACAGCTGCTTTTGGTTCCAATCCCAACCCTAGGAATGGAAAGAAGTAACGGGCCAAGAATGGGAAGTCTTCTATTCCTATAAACGGCAAGAACAAGAAGAAAAAGAAGAAGAAAATGAAGAAGCTAAAGTGCTTCTTCTACAAGAAGGTCGGGCACATCAAAAAGAATTGCAAGGACTTCCTTTCCCGAGGAGATAGGTGTCATCTTCTGTATTTAGAAACTTTTTTGGTTGAGGAATCTAGTAACTTTTGGGTCATAGATTCTGAAGCAGCTAATCATGTTTGTGTTTCTCTGTAGGGGTTCAAAACAATGAGAAGTCTACTGTATGAAGACTTTACGCTTTGAATGGGCGATGGATTCTTGGTCTTAGCAGAAGTAGTGGAAGACGTCCATCTTTATTTTGATAATTATACGAATTTAATTTATGAGATTTTTTTTTGTTCCTAAATTTAAAAGGAATTTAATTTTTGTAGCTAATTTATTTAAAGACTCCTATTTGGTTTCTTTTAATAATAAAGTAGTGATTTGTAAAAACAAATCTTTTGTCTATTCTGGATGAATGCAAAATAATCTATATTTTATCAAACCTAAGATGGACTTACTGCTTAATACTAAGGTGAATGATAATAGCTCTAAAAGACTTAAAACTTCTTACTCTAATAAGACCTATTTTTGACATTTGCAACTTGGTCATATTAACATGAATAAGATTCAAAGGTTGGTAAGGGATGGACCTTTAAGTCATTTAAAGGTGAAATCTATACCTTAATGTGAATGTTGGTTCGAGTATAAAATGACCAAAAGACCATTCAGGTCTAAGGGCAAGAGGGCCGAAGGGGTTCTAGGACTTATGCATAGTGATGTTTGTGGACCAATGAACATCCGGACATAAGGAAGGTATGAGTACTTTGTCACCTTTATTGATGATTACTCAACGTATGAGTATGTGTACCTAATGCACCACAAAAGCGAAACTTATGACAAGTTTAGAGAGTTTCTAACTGAAGGGGCAAAGTAATTGGGTAGACCCATAAAGGCACTTCGATCCGATCGAGGTAATGAATACCTTTCTAATGAGTTCTTGGGACACTATTTAAAGAATGGGATTTTATCCTATTTGATTGCGCCGGGCACTTCATAGTAGAATGGCATAGCTGAGAGAAGAAATGGGACTTTGTTGGACATGGTCAGGTCCATAATGAGTTATTCATCATTGTCTTTGTCTTTTTGGGGATATGCACTACAAATTGCATGTTATCTTTTGAACAATGTGCTTTTAAAATCGGTTCTTAAAACTCCTCACGAGTTATGAACAGGCAAGAAGACATCCTTAAACCAAATTCGCATATGGGGATGTTCGGCTCAAGTCCTGTTTAGGGATGTGAATAAGTTAGAGTCACGTTTAGAAGTTTGTGTGTTCGTAGGATATCCAAATGGGACTAAAGGGAGTTATTTCTATAACCCAAAGGAAAATAAGGTTGTGGTTTCAACTAATGCAACTTCTTTTGAGGAGAGTTACAAGAACGACTTTAAGCCTTGAAGCAAAGTGGTGGTTGAAGAGTTGAGGAATGATTCGATCACTCTGGGAGTTTTGACTGAAACCATTCTGACCAGTGTAGAAAAACCAAACAAACCCAAACAACAACCTAAGGGGCTTTGGCGTAGTGGGAGGATCGAGCGTCAACTCGAGAGATATATGTTCAATGGTGAGGCCTTTTTGGCTGAACCAGATGAACATGACAAGGATCCTTACACTTACACAAAGGCTATGGAGGATGTTGATTCGAAACTCTAGACAGAGGCCATGACCACAAAGATGAAGTCTATGGAGACTAATCGAGTCTAGGAGCTTGTGGATCTTCCCGAATGGGTAAAACCCATAGGGTGTAAGTGGATCTACTAGAGAAAGAGAGGAGTGGATGGAAAGATTGAAACCTTTAAGGCTAGATTGGTAGCTAAGGGATACACACAAAAGGAAGGAATCAATTATGAGGAAACCTTTTCGCTTGTAGCCATGCTTAAGTCCATCTGAATTCTTTTGTCTATAGCTGTTGCATTCGACTACGAGATTTGACAGATGGATGTCAAGACAGCCTTTCTAAATGGCTATCTTGATGAGTCTAATTATATGGAACAACTAGACAGGTTCAAGGTCAAGGGTCAGGAGAGTAAGGTTTTTAAGCTGCTAAAGTCAATATATAGACTTAAGTAGGCTTCCCGTTCTTGGAACATAAGATTTGATCAAGTAATTAAGACTTATGGGTTCGCACAAAATGTGGATAAACCATGTGTGTACAAACACATTAAGGATAAGAATGTGGTTTTTTTACTACTCTATGTAGATGACATTCTACTAATTGACAATGACATTAAGGCATTGTCATCGGTTAAATTATGGTTGACCAAGCAGTTTGACATGAAAGACTTAGGTGAGACTAATTTTGTTCTTGGTATCCAGATCTTTTAGGATAGAAAAAACAAAATGATAGCTTTGTCTCAAGCCAGTACATAGATAAGATTCTTAGGAGGTTTGCAATGTAGGATTCCAAGAAAAGTGGGCAACCATCTAGGTATAGAATTACTCTTTCTAAGAAAAACTCTCCAAAGTCTGAGGAAGAAAGAGAATACATGAAGAATGTGTCTTATGCTTCGGCAGTGGGTAATCTCATGTATGGCATGCTTTGCACACGACCGGATATTTATTATGTGGTCAGGATTGTAAGTCAATTTCAGGCGGATCCAGGACTAAACCATTGGGTTGCAGTCAAGCATATTTTCAAATACCTGAGAAGGACTCGATGGTATATGCTTGTGTATTTGGGTGAGGACTTAACTCCTCTAGGATACACTGATTTGACTTTTCAATTCTGTCTAGATTCTAGAAGATCGGCTTTGGGTTTTGTGTTTACTCTAGGTGGCGATACCATCAGTTGGAGAAGTGTGAAGTAAGATTGCACTTCGGATTTAATGATGGAGGCTGAGTATATGGCAGTTAGTGATGCTTCGAAAGAAGCAGTGTCGCTATGTAAGTTTCTTGGGGATCTTGAGGTAGTTCTTGGTATAGATAAAGCAGTATTACTGTACTGTGATAATAGTGCAACGGTAGGTAATGCTAAGAAACCAAGATTTCATAAAAAGAGTAAGCATATTGATCGAAAGCATCATGTGATAAAGGACTTCGTAGAAGGCGGGCATGTCGCTGTATGTAAAATTGCATCAGAGGATAATTTAGCTGATTCATTCATGAAAACACTTACCGGAAGAGTATTCGAGAGGTATGTAGAAGCTATAGGGACATAAGATTTATCATATTTACTCACTTAGTGAAAGTGGGAGATTGTTGGATATGTATGCCCTAAGGAGTAAAAATGTAATATGTTTTTGGAGACATTTTTATCAATAAAGAATTTATTTATTATTTATATACCAAATATTGTCCTTTTTATGTTCATATTTATTGAATGTATGTTAAACAAACAAAAGTCTGAGACTGTCGGTCTAAACCTTTAAGAATTAGGCATATGATGGGCAGATTATGCCAAAGATACAATTCTTAAGGTGATAGTCTAAATCATAAGATCTACAATCAAAGAAATAAAGTTAGGCGCTTTATTTACACGAAGATTATTATATTGTCTATATTCCTAACGAGAGATGGTTTGTCTTGACCATCAAAGGTGGACTCCATAAATAGAAACATTGGTGCATTGTCATAGGTGACGATGTGTTGGATCAAGACATAAAGTGAATTGATTTGGATTAATAATTCTGTCTCGGTAAATTGATTCACTTTAGACAATTATTTGTCTCGTATCTTAATCTTGAGATAAATAGTGGGCTCGTGGTCTTGACTTGCGTCTTTTAATGTACCAAAGGGTGACATCTACATTTTGATAATGGTATGCATGTTGGTATATTAGAGGTATGACTTTTGATAGCATAGACATGTTATTCATACATATGGAATCCACATATCCTCTTCAAGAATAGTTGATATCCTCTTATATGCGGTATCCTATAATTAGAAAACTGAAGCGCTTAACCATTTAGATACATAAGTGTACCCAAATGGTATACTGTCATTGGATGGTAAGTTTTTCGATGGTGAGATAATGAAACGTAAGAGAAAAATAATCGAGAAGGTAAGACAGAACTTGTCCTTAAGCCGATTATGGATAATCTCATGGGGACACGATACATTATGTTATGTTATGGAGACTTAGCTATACGTGCTTCGTAATTCTATATAGTTCGAGAGTGCAGCTCTAAGCTTTTAGTGGAGTAACGTTAGACTTGATAATTATGAAATGTACATCTGGGATATTGGGTTTCATAATTATCGGGAGCTTGAACTATATACGTCCATCAAGTCCCCTTTGCTAAATCATAAAAATCTTGTAATGATATAACGTGCTTTTCTAATAGTTGGTGACTTATGTCAAATTATTGGATTGGATGAAATTTCATAGGATCAGATAATTCATGTCTGTTTATCAGTTGAATTAATTTTGTGAAAATTAATTAAAGATAAACTTATTGAAATATCGAGATTGGATAATTCATGTCTGTTTATCGATTGGATTAATTTTAAATAAATTAATTCAAGATAAACTTGTTGAATTATTAAAAATATTTATTTTCCTAGAGATTATATAGATATGACTATTTTAATTAGTTAACTTCTCTATCGGATTATTTGAATTAAAACTAAGGCTCTATCCCAAGAATCTTGGGTGGGAAATAAAAAATCGCATGGATCACTTATCGTAAGTTCGGTAGGCCGGTCTTTAAGTTTGGCCAGCCAATGGAGCAAATTCGATAGGCCGATCTTCCAGTTCGACCTGATCAGCCTGTTGATCGAACGTTAAAAAAATCATGTGTTTCCACGTAGATTTTATTAGTATTGATCCTGATTTGATTTTGATTCAAATATTTGAGGCTTTATTTGATAAGGACTAACTCTTACGCCCAACCTCTATAAAAAGGGGAGTTAGTCTCATAATCAATTAGATCAGTTGAGAAATCTAGAGTAAGACTTTGTTGGTGAGACTCTACAACTCACCAGAGAGCTATTGTTCACAAATCACAAACTATAGCTTTAGGTACTTCTCAATTGGTTGGAAGGAAAGTCACCTGGTGGAAGAGTTGTATAAGTGTGCCCACACACACACTGGTCGTGGATAGAGAATAGCAAAAAATGCTAGTTGGTTAAGATCCTTCTAGAACACACATCTCTTCACAGATTGCGGAAGCTTTTTAGCATTTATAAGGTTAGTAAGATCTTGTTAATTTATGCATGTAATGTGTCAAACTTGTATTTTAAAAAATACTCTGGTATAAAAAGTTTTAAAATTTCACTGCGTATTATTTTTCCAACATCTATTGTATTAGTTTTTACTTTATTTACAAGTATTTCATTATTGACTTGTAATTATTATTATCTTTAAAATTAAATTACAAAAAAAAGGAAGCTATGAAAATCATTAAATAACTATATTTGTGTTAATTGATCAAACACAATAATAATAATGATTTGGTTTGATGACATAATCAGATAGATTAATTTAAATTTTCTAAACGGTTGTTTTCAAAAACATGCACACCAAATGCATTTTTATTTTTCTCAGCTATTCTCAAAAAGGACAAAAAGTATCAACAAAACACAATTTTCAAAACAGGCCCAGCATATTTATCAAAATATTCTCATTGTCAACTTTTTCTAAAAACCAAAAACAAAATAAAAATACTATCAAATAGGCCCTATGTATTTTTTATTTCAAATGGGCCCCATAGCTATAAAATTACGTCAGAAAACAAAATCAATTTTTAAAAAAATGGTCCCACAAAACACACAACTCAACTCTACAACCAAATTAGCATGCCACATAGGAGGGAAGGGAGAGGTGCCCCCATAGCTATAAAATTGTGTCAGAAAACAAAATCAATTTTTAAAAAAATGGTCCCACAAAACACACAACTCAACTCTACAACCAAATCAGCATGCCACATAGGTGGGAAGGGAGAGGTGCCCATTAGCTTTATTCATGTTGTAATTATTAAAGGAAAAAAAAATCAATCTATCAACCAGAATTCCTACAATATTTAATATATAGTAAATTTAGCATTAAAGATAACATTATATTGGAGAGTTTTGCTTTTTTATATACAAATGTTGAATTTGTTATTGGCACATCAATTTAAAATTTTATTGAAGATGCTCTTACACTTAATTTAGAATCAGAACAAACTAAAATTTGTGTTTCTCTCCCAAAAATGCCCCTTATTCAAGTTGCTTTCTCTTGGCCTGTTTGGGTTGCTTTTAAAAACAATGGTCCAAGTATATCTTCTCATTCATCAAACAAAAAGAGAGAGAGAGAGAGAGAAAATTAGTAGGAAAATTACATAACATGCTACCTTTTATCCAATCCAACTTTTATACCATAAATTCTAAAACTTGGAAAAAACGTGCCACAAATTTTTTATATGCCATCAATTGTAGGATAAATTTTATTTTTCCTCCTTGAACTTTAGTCGTTTATTCACTTTGCCCCATAAACTTTAAAAACTGATTTGCTCATTCCTTGAACTTTAAAATGTTAGCAAAAAAATCCTTTTGTTACATTCTATCCATTTAATGCTGAAGTGGCATCAATTTAGAGAACAAAAACTTAATTTAAATTAATAATTTTGAACTTAAACCTAAATTATCCTTCACATTTAATTAAAAATTCCTTCAAATTTAAAAGAAGGAAAGAAATTTCAGAGGGTAGAAGGAGCCCATGATCTGGAAAGGTTGGGAAGGGTTGAACTTGGTGCAGCAAGCCATGAGATCGAGCATTTCGACCAAGTGAGCTTGCTCTCAAGGCAGCTAAAGTCGACATGGGACATCCTTGAGCTTGTACTCTAGCTGGATGTGGTATTCCCGATAAAGAGAGCAATTTAGGTATTGGATTTAAGGAGGGTTACAAGGTTATAGTCTTGGGTTCACTCTCTCTTATGAGTTTGTGGTAAATAACAAGTCAGCACAAGATATATGAAGGATAGGTTTGATATGTTTGAAGTGTGAGATTAACAATGGGGATTTGTGGGCCTTTATGATACTTTTTCCCAACGATTTTTTTCTCCTTTTTGTTATCTGCCCATTAAAGCTTTTTTTTTCTTTTTAAAAGAGATGCCCATTGAAGCCATTGTTGTTTTACTAAATCTTTATTCTTAATAAGTTTTACACTTTTAACAAATATAAGAAGAATAATGGGTTTCATTCAAATATAAGAAGGTTAACTCATTTACTTAGTTTTTCAATTTTTTTTCTCCTGTTAGATGTTAATTCTGGTGTTGGAGATGAAGCTTTCAAATTTGAAGCTAAGATTCAAAATGGGATTTTAAGGTCCAATAAGGAAGCGTTTCAAGTTGGTAACTGTTGCCAAAGGGGACAAGATTCTTCTTTAATTGGAAATTTCCTTTTAACTTTTAAGAATTTTTTTAATGTAATATGAAGGATAATTAGTTTTTTTTTTAATTATTAAGTTCTTTAGGGTCCGTTTGGTATCATTTTTTGTTTTTTAAATAGAAAAACAAAAAAATTTCCCTTATTTTTATTTTTTATTTTTTAAACAAAAACACATTTACTAAATCATATTTGTTTTCTATTTTTAAAAATAAAAACAAAAAATATGTTTGATAATGAATTTTGTTACATATTTTTTAAAACAAAAACAAAAATATCATTGACGTGTACTTAACTTCAGAAGATATGACTAATGACTCAAGTTGGGATCGAATTAGAGTCAGAGCCAGGGTCGGTCTAAAGGCATGGGTCGTGATTAGGATCCAAATTAGGATTGAACCAACAAGCAAAGATTGAGGCTAGAATTGAATAGGGGTGGAATAAAGGCCACAATTCATACAACTTGTATCAACATATATCATATTTTTTTAAGTGTTAGAAAATATTATATTTTTTAAAAAAAATATTTGTTTTTATTATTTTTACCCTAAACATTAATTATAAAACACCCTAAAAATATTCTGAAACTTGATTCATATTTTTTTTCCTTTTTCTTCTTTCTTTTCCTTCTCTCTCTCTCCTCCCTCACAGATGCCCCTCTCTTATCGTGAAAACTCTTTCTCTCTATTTCTTTTTTTTTCTTCTTCTTTCTCTCCTCTCGCTCTTATGGTTCTCAACCGATGTTAGAAGTTGCTACTCTACCATTCCACGCTTGTCTTATCTAGCAAAGAGATTGAAAATCATCATAAACAGATTAGACTTCGCGTGTAGACTCCTACCATCACAAGATTCGCTCCCTGTCAACGAAGATCCATTGCGAGGTTCACGTCCTAGACGCCATCTATCTCCATTGTCCGATGTTGTGAAGCTTTGATTTCGTTGTTGATCTCGGTTGTCATGAGCATATCAAACATGACGATCTCAAATATTTTTCCTCTCTATTTTCCTAGAAACAAATAAAAAGGAAGACATGAGATAGGAGATATAAATTAAATCTAGATCTGAGATCCTTTTTGTAATAATAAAAGTTGTTTGAAATTTTTTTGATAACATTATATTTTTGTTTTTAGAATGCTTTTAAAAAACTGATAATTGATTTAAAAAAATGAAAGCTTAACTACAAAACATGTTCTCAAACAAGATTTTCCTTTTTTTGTTTAAAAAACAAAAAATTGTTTTAAAAAATTATACCAAACAAGGCCTTAATAATCAATTATCAATTTAAATTAAGTTTTTGTTTAACAAATTGATGCCACATCAGTATTAAACAGACATAATGTAACATAAAGGTTATTTTTGCTAATATTTTAATTTCAAGGGATGAGTAGACTAGATTTTGATGTCTACGGGTAAAGTAACTAAGTAACTAAAGTTTAGGGGGAAAAATTATAATTTACCCTAAATTTTAATTTCCTTCAAAAAAGAAAAAAAAATATTTTTTTCTCTCTCTTCCTTTCTCTTCCTCTCTATCTTTCTCTCTTTCTCATTTGGTCTCTCCTCTAACTTCTCCTTCTCTAGAGCATCTTTTTCCCAACCTGCCTCTAACACCACAAATGAGATTTGTCGTCCTCGGAGGAGGATGATTCAACGCCAGACCTTGACATTGCGCATGGAATTCTGATGAAACATGCATTGACAGCAGTGGGTGGACAAAAAATCACAACAAGGGCCTTAGGATTCAAGATTTTAACTCAATTTGGTTCGAGTTTAGGAATTCTAGTGTTGTTAGGATCAAGTAAGTGAATTTCTATGTGAATTTAGACAAGATTATTCTGATCCACGTTCAAGCTTCATGTTGTCTTCCTTGTCAAATTTGAGCTTTGCAACCCTGTCCTTATTTGACCTAGATCTATCTCTAACCATTGGAGGAGCTTCAAAGTCCACAATAGCCAAATCTTTTGTTATTGTTAGTTAGTAAGTTAGTTTTTTCCCTCTGCTTTTTCCTTCTTTTTTTTTTGGCCACGTAGTGACATCGTTGTTGCAAGAAACGAGTCAACAGCGACAAGGAGAGAAAGATAAAGAGAAAGGAGAGAGAAAAAAAAGATGAAAAAACAATGTCCTAGTGGGACATGCAACGTGACACGAAAGTGGTCCTGGAGGGAGATGTAATGTGCCTTGAAGAGATACATAATATTCCAATAGGACACGAAATGTCCTGATGAGACATGAAAAATGTTTAGTGAGACACGTAACATATCCCGAAGGGACACACAATATGTCTTAGAGGGATACGCAACGTGCCATGATGCAACACGTGATGTCTCACGGTGGGACACTCACCAAGATTGTGGCATAAGAACTTTTCACATTTTATGGCAAATTAAAATTAAGTCCAAAAAAGTGGGATCTATATGAATTGTCCAAAATTGCTAGGGCATTTGGAAAATGAGTTTATTCATTCCAGAAAAATGAAGTTTTAAAAAATGTTGATTCATGCCATAAAAATAAAGTTTTGAAAAAAATGTATTAGACTATCACTAGATTACTTTTTTAAAAAAAAATTAGTGTGAGTTGTTTAAATCTCTTTTTTCTCTACCAATTTAAATTATCAAACTCTAACACTCTCCTATTTCTCTTTTCCTTTTTCTCTCTCATCTCTCTTTATCTTCGCTTGTTAGCACTTCTCTCTATGTCACATTGACGAAAAAATGGTGTAATCTCATTAGGGTTGCGTAGAGGAAAGCTAATGAGATGTCCTCACACACAAAGAGGACTATGTCCATTGATCTCCTTACGACACTAATCTCAAATCTCATATCTTTCTTGATGTGAATAGAGGGAGAAATATTGGAAACTATAACGAACTCTCCGATCCTAGATTCTTCTTGATTTATCAAAGCATAGGAATTTTTCCTTTTGATTTCTTCTTCTTAATTTACGTTTAATTCTAGAATGTACAAGAATTTAATTTCGCTTGGTGTTGAATATGCTTCACTTTGAGGAGACTTCATCAATTTTTTATTTATGGATTATAATTTCTTTTTATAGATTTATAATGCCTGGAAATTAATTAAGTGGTATTTAGTGTATAAGATAGTGGATTAGTGTGCCATGATGTATTTTTAAACTTAATCTGACTATTTTATGATATTTCTAAATAAATGATATTTCTAGTTATTTTAATTATTTTTATTTGTTATTTTAGATTTTGAAACAAAACAATTTTCTGAATACCCGATATGTCTCGATTTCAAAATTGTAGGCTGGGACACAGTTTTGTTATTCAAAACCACCTCTCATCATTCTATTTATTTCCTTCTCTCCCTTTCCTTCCCTCACTCACTCTTAGCTCACTCTCTCTATCTCTCATCTCTCTCACTGCCTCTCTTTCTCTCTCTCTTTTTCTCAAATTTTTGATTCAAAAATCAAGCACAAGCTTTGGTTTTTAGTAGATTGGAAACTCAGGAACGCATTTGGGCAATCATAAACTCGATTTAAAGCTTAAATCTAAGGTTAGTTTGTTTCTTTTTCAAATTTTTAAACTATTTCAAAATTTTCTAAATTTCCTTTGAAAGTTGTAATCTAAGTTTTATGAGCTTAGAAAACCTTAAATCTAAGTTAGTAGGACTCAAACTATCTAGAATCTAGGCTTGGTTTGATTAAGAATGGATTTGAATCAAGTTTTTCTATTTTTCCTCTATTTTTTCATTTTTGGATTTCTTTGAAGTTTCCGATGCAAATCTTGTTTAAATTAGTTTAAAAGTATTCTATTGTGTTTTTTTATCTTCTATGAATGTTTTGAATGCTTGGGAATTGAGAAAACATGTAAAAATGAGGATTTGTTGGGGAAGATGAGAATTGAATTCTAGAAAATTCTAGAATTTTTTAGTTCGACAGGCCGGATTGGCCGGACTCATACCTTCAGCAGGCTGAACTTGGAGACAGTTTGATAGGCTGGTCCTAATTGCCGGTATGCCAAACTATACAGTTCGATAGGCCATACTAGGGAAATCGGTAGGCCAACCGAACTTCACAAAAATTGCCCTTTTTCATCCGTTTTTAGTATTTTAAACCCATATTGAGATTTTAACCTTATAATGTGATTTTATAGACATAAATGGCATATTAGGACATCATGAGATCACTTAGTAGTGTAGGTTATCTTAAGCTAGATATTGATAAACTTAGTTTATATTTAAGGTTGTTCGTGATTCCGTGGAGCTAACATATAGCGAATCGAGACTGAGATATTCGATATCGGCATGGACATTGAGGTATGACTTCTACCCCTTTCTTGGTAGCCAAGTTTTTTAATAATTTTTGGCCTCAAAATGATTTCGTTCAAAATATTTTCACTTAGGGATTGAAAAGAATTTTTATCAGTTGTTTTCATAAACAATAGAATGAGGTAATTTTTATAATAAACTACATAATTAATATAAATGAATATACTTGGTAAAATAAGTTTTAATAACTATAAAAATGCATAGATGGGCATGATGCCATACTCAGATATCGGGTCGTGTAGAGTGCAACCTTCGGGGCAGGTGTCGAAACCCAACTAGGCCACTATAGTGGTGACACATATGGTTTGTCCAAGAAAAGATAATAATATCCTTTCTGGTCAAACAATAAACGGTTTTTGGTAAGATTGAAGTTATTGAATTTATTTATCCATTTATTTATTTAACTTTATTTTCTAAACATTTCCTTAACATGATGAATTTTATGTTCAAAATTAAATGTTTTTATAACCTAGTCCTACTAAGCCTTTCGCTCACTTTTTAAGTGTTTTCAAACCCTTTCGCTCTAGGTGGAATCTAGCTAAGGATCGACGGAGAGTCCAGAGACCAGACTCACAAGTAGTAGAAGATCTCGAGTAGGTTATTTGTATTAATTAATCAAGGCATGTATCATTTTAACTTCTTTTTTTTAATATTGGACTGTGGTTGTAGTTTAATTATTGTCGATACTATATGTGTGCACAAGCTATGGGCCTGATGGGACCCAAAACATATTTCTTTTTCTCTATCTTATTTTATTTTATTTTATGCCTGTCTGTTTATTATTATAATAATTGTTTTAAAAAGGTTTTAAATTGTCACATTTTTCACAATTAATTAAATTCTTTAATTTGCATTTTTAATTAAAATTTAACTTAATTAACCTAATTAATCTGCCACGTCACTTTCTAGTCTACGGGGAGTGACAAAATGGTATCAGTGCCCCAGGTTATGAACCTTGGGAATTGTGCACACATAGGTATGACAATAAAATACCACTAACAGTCCAATTTTGTTTCTAGAAATGAGAAAATGGACCTAGACGTCATTCATTTGCTATTGACGCGAACCTAGAAAATGAGGAAAGTATGATCGGGGCAATGCTTACTACTTTTTGACAAATGGCGGTGTGGACAAGATCGGAGGATTCTGAATTTTATAGACTCGAGCAGGGTGATATGTTAGTTCGAGAGTATGAGGCAAAGTTTAACAAATTGGCTAGGTTTGCTCCATTCGCTGTGGCATTGAAACGTGAAAAGTGTATTAAATTTCAAGAAGGGCTTAAGGCTTTCATTTGACGGCAGGTGGTTGCCCTACGACTTAGGAATTTTGGTGAGCTTATATCATCAATAATATCTGTGGAAAATTATTACACGCACTACTACGAGGATCGAGCAAGGATGTCAAGAGGACCACAAAGGAGCGGCTGGAGGAGTACCAACAGCTGTCTAACTCAAGAAAAGAACCAACAGAATAACATGAACAGTAGAAGCAGCAGTTCATCCAACAACGGGCACAGTTCATCCAACAACGGGCATAGTAATCCCCATAGTTTTCATTGCCACTATTGCCAGCAGCTGAGACACATCAAGAGGAGCTGCCCGATTAGGAGTGCTCGTTTAGGATTTCAGGCCGGAGAAGGTGCCAGTCATTAGCCTCGGCCGTAGACTCTACCTCTGCCCTAGCAATTTCCTTAACTACAGTTCCATTAGTTCACTCCTCAGCAACTGCCACACCCAACACAAGGATACCAGACGCAGAACTTCCAACGCAATGCCCTTTAGTATCAAGCACTGAGCATAGCTAGTGTACAATCACCTCCACCACAGCAATATCGACCGACTAATCTAGGACCTAGCAATGTTAGTAAAGGAAAAAGGAAAGCTCCAGTTTAGGTTCACACCATGACATCAGGGAGTTTGGATGCCCAGACCAGCAATGCGGTTGTCGATGGTATGGTTCTAGTTTCTCAGTCCTTAGCACATGTTTTATTTGATATTGGTGCCACTTATTCTCTCATTTTAAGTTCTTTTGTACCTGCCTTGGGGTTAGAATAGAAGAGTTTGAAGAGCCTTTAGTTATTGCTTCACCCTTAGGGCAGGTGTGTGTGAACAGTGTATGTAAATCTAGTAAAATAAAAATTAGGGGTGAGACTCTAAAGAGTGATTTGATTGTAATCCCTATGAGCTCATATAATATAATCCTAGGAATGGACTGGTTGTCCAAGTACAATGTAGTTGTAAATTGTCAACTTAAAAGATTGAGTTTAGTGTTTGATAGGGGAACGACGATCACTTATTAGGGTAGTAATGATCGAACGATGAGTGAGCGTCTCATGAAGACATGTCTCGGAGGACAGAAGAATCTAGCCTGCTATGCCTTCCTCATGAACCTAGAAGGCAAGTCTAGTACATCAGGAAGAAATGCAGCAATTCTAGTGGTTGATGAGTTTGAAGATGTCCTCCCAGATGAGTAAATAGGATTGTCGCCACATCGGGAGATTGAGTCTGGTATTGAGTTGCTTCTAGGATCGGCTCCGATTTCTGTATCACCTTATCAGATGGCATCGACAGAGATGAAAGAATTGAGAAAGCAACTTTAAGAGCTTACTAAGAAGGTACATTTGAAATAGTACATCACCGTGGGGTGCACCAGTTTTGGTCGCTAAAAAGCATGATGGAACCCTTAGATTGTGCATAGACTATCGGCAGCTAAATTGAGTCACCATGAGGAACAAGTATCTACTGCCTAAGATTGATGAGTTATTTGAACGGTTGGGAGGTTCGTGGTATTTCTCGAAGATATATTTGCATTCAGGATACCACTAGCTCAAGATTAAGGAAGAAGACATTCCCAAAACAGCCTTTAGGACCTAGTATGGACACTTCGAGTATCTGGTGATGCCATTTAGGTTGACAAATGCTCTGGTAGCTTTCATGGACCTGATGAATAGGATTTTCAGGCCTTATTTAGATCAGTTCGTGATCATGTTCATCGATGATATCTTGGTCCACTCTAAGACTTCAGAAGAGCATGAGCAACACCTCAGGATCGTGCTTCAGACTCTGTAGGAGCACCAGCTATACACCAAGAAAGAAAAGTGTGAGTTTTGGTTGACAGAAGTTAAGTTTCTCAGACATGTCATCTCCGAACAAGGCATTTTAATGGATCCTTCTAAGGTAGAAGCCATAGTAGAGTGGGAATGATCGAGGAATGTGGTAGAAATCCATTGTTTCATAGGACTCATGGGATACTATAGAAAATTTGTAAAGGACTTCTCGAAGATAGCAGCTTCGTTAACAAGATTGATCAAGAAGAATGTTAGATTCGAATGTAATGAAGAATACGAGCTCGCCTTCCAAGAGTTAAAGAATCGGTTGATTACAGCTCTGGTATTGATTATTTCGAATATTGAAGAGCCATACGAAGTTTACATAGATGCTTCAGGATGTGGACTTGGATGTGTGTTAATGCAACATGGACGCATGGTGGCATATGGATCGAGACAGCTACGACCTCACGAGCAAAACTACCCCACTAACGACTTAGAGCTCGCGCAGTAATTCATGCACTAAAGATTTGGAGATGCTATCTGTACAGGGAAACATTACAGGTTTTCTCCGACCACAAGAGTTTGAAGTATTCGTTCATTCATAGGGATTTGAACTTGAGGCAGCGAAGGTAGATGAAATACATGAAAGATTATGATTTCATGCTACAGTACCATCCTGGGAAGTATAGATGTGCTCAGTAGGAAGTCTTTAGGGATTCTTGCTTACTTTGCTCTTGAAGACTGGAAAAGAGATGCAACAGTGGGTGAGTACGGGCTACAGTACTATGAAGACTACAATTGAGTTTTAGTGTATCATATAGAGACGACCCCAATTCTCGCTTAGACGGTGAAACAAAATCAGTGGAGAGACCAACACCTGCAGGGAATCTAGACGTGAATTTAGAAGGGAGAGCAATTTGAGGAATTGAGGATACATGTAGATGGATCGCTGTACTTCATGGAGCATTTGATAGTTCCAGCAATTGCAGAAGTGACGAAGGTCGTAATGGATGAAGCTCACAAGTCTCAATTCGCCATTCATCCAAGGAGCATGAAGATGTATCGTGATCTAAAGAGGCAATATTAGCATAAAGGCATGAAAAAGGATGTCAGAGAATATATGGTCAAGTATGCAACTTGTCTCCAGGTAAAAGCCGAGCACCAGAAGCCAGTAGGTCATCTTCAGCCACTTTCTATTCCAGAGTATAAATAGGAGCACATCACGATGGACTTGCTTACTAGTTTACCGAGAACAGAGAAAAGACATGATGCAATTTGGGTCGTGGTCGACAGGTTGGCGAAATCAGCTCATTTCATCCCTTTTAGGTCGACAGGTTGGAAGAAAGTTCTCAAGGAGCTATATCCAATGGGCAATCTGAGCGGGTCATTCAAATCCTCGAGGACATGTTACATACGTGTGTGTTAGACTTTGGTAGGAACTGGAAGAAGTATTTGTATGTGGCAAAGTTTGCGTACAACAACAGCTATCAAGCGAGTATTGGCATGGTATCGTTCGAAGCGCTATATGGACGACCGTGTCTGTCATCGGTGTGTTGGGTAAAATCGGAGGACCGGATTGTTCTTGGACCAGATGATATTTGTGGTAGCAATGAGAAAGTCACTGTGATACGAGATCAATTGAGAGTAGCTTAGAGTAGGCAAAAGGTCTACATGGATAGAAAATGCCAACCCCTAGAATTTGAAGTGGGAGATTTTGTTCTCTTGAAAGTTTCACCACGCAAGGGTATATCGTGATTCGATGTAAGTGGGAAACTCACACCAAGGTACGTTGAGCCGTTCGAGATTACTCAACGCGTTGGTGTGGTCACTTACCAACTCAATCTTCCTCCCGAGCTTTCTCATGTTCACAATGTGTTTCATGTGTCGATGCTTCGTAAGTGTCCGCCGACCAAAATAAGATAGTCTCATTTCATAATATGCAGATCTAAAAAGAGACGACATACGAGGAGGTGCCAGTTTAGATTATCGATCGAAAAGTGATCAACTTACGACGTCGCGACATGCCGTTAGTAAAGGTCGTGTAACAACATCACGGGGTTGATGAAGCCACCTAGGAATTAGAATCCACTATGCGGGAGTTATATCCACATTTGTTTTGTTTTTGAGTTGATTAGTAATTTCAAGGGCGAAATTTCTTTTAGGAGTAGAGAGTTGTAATGCCCCGAAATTAATTTAGTGGTTTTTAGTGTATAAGATGTGGATTAGTGTGCCATGATGTATTTTTAAACTTACTCTGGCTATTATATGATATTTCTAAATTAATGATATTTCTAGTTATTTTAATTATTTTTATTTGTTATTTTGAATTTTGAAACAAAACAATTTGCTAAATACCTGATATGTTATTAGTAAACGCTTTTTAGTAAGATTGATTTTATTGAATTTATTTATCCATTTATTTATTTAACTTTATTTTCTAAAAAATTTCTTGAAATGATGAATTTTATATTCAAAATTGAAGTTTTTATAACCCAGTTCTACTGGGCCTATTGCTCACTTTTTACATGTTTTCAAACCCTTCCCCTCTAGGTGGAATCCAACTTAAGATCGACAGAGAGTCCATTGATCGGACTTGTGAGTATTAGAAGACCTAGAGTAGGTTATTTGTATTAATTAATTAAGACATGTATCATTTTAACTTCTTTTTCTACATTTGACTGTGGTTGTAGTTTAATTATTGTCAATACTGTATGTGTGCATAAATTGTAGGCCCGATGGGACCCGACACGTTTTTTTTTTTCTCTATCTTATTTTATTTTATTTTCTGCCTATCTGTTTATCATTATAATAATCATTTTAAAAAGGTTTTAAATTGTCACATTTGTCATTATTAATCAAATTCTTTAATTTACATTTTTAATTAAAATTTAACTTAATTAACCTAATTAATCCACCACGTCACCTTCCGGTCTATGGGGCATGACAAGATGTAATAAACAATTAAAATAAGGGCAAAAGTAATTTATTAATTCAAAAAAATACAGCAGAACAAGCACAGTGGAGAGACAACTTTTATGAAATTTTATTAATAATTGCAAAACTAAAAAATAACAAGCTTGTAAACAAACTTAAATAGAAAACTAGCATTCAAAAATAAGGAAATTGAACCTATTTGAAATTGAAAACTAAAATTCAAAATGAGACTTATCATGTAAAGGAAGCAAGAAAATAACTAAAATGGCTAGTTGAAAACGAGGATTTCATATGGAACTAAACTTTGTATATCTAATAGTCTGGTTTGTTGAAAAAATTAGCTTGATAACATAATCGAATTTTAAAATTTATTTAATCACCTAGTATCTAACTCATATTGCTATAAGCTATAAATCAAATGCTAAATTGTTGTGCCTGTTGATGACAAAAAACAAATGTTTTGTTGATCAAATCTTCTAGAAGACCTTAATCGCTAAGTCTTCAATGTTATACTCTTTCTTCAAGCTATTTTTGTGCGTGTGTGTGTGTGCGGGCAAAACTCAACAGACCTTCACTACAACTTCTTTTCTTCCAACCACTTTAGTGTTGAGGAGCTAGGATTACTAGAGGTGAGTAATCTAAACTTTACTCTCTTTAAGTTATACTAGGCGGTATGAGAATAAACGAGAATCTAAGACCTTTATTTATATAATTGATTACAAGAGTTAGAAGTATGTAAGAATTAGGAAATATTTTTCTCTCATTCCTTCTAAAATTCCATGCTAGCCACATGGATAGACTCCTTATGGTACATGCCCATCTCTAATAGATGGAGATTCAAATTCCAGCCAATTATAGTGTAGGATTCATTAATCTCCTGCAACATCCAGGACAACTATAATTCAAACTATTCCTGTTTAAATTAAAGTTACATTATTTAAAATAATAATCCAATTTAAATCATTATAAATAATTGATTAAACAATTAATTATCTAGAAACCCTAGCTGAGGCAGTAATAGTCCAAATGGACTAGCCTTGGTGTGTAGTCCATCAGGACTATGGCCTATACACCAAGAAGACAAGTGGCCTATCTTGCATATACTTCTATAATACCTATGATAAACTGTACATGCCCAATTTATTAAGGAATTAGTAAGCTAGCATTGAACCTGAGAAACATATATTATTAAGCTCTAATAGTAAGAGACGAATTGATCCCCGATTAATTTTCATTAAAATTATTAACTTTGATACACTCTATTATAAACTCAAGGTTGTACTCTTGGTAATATAGCATATTATGAGACTCTTGATATTATTCTTGTCTATGACCTCACCTAGTATGTGTAACCGTATAGGTTATCCATAATCGGATGAAGAATTGGTTCTATTTTACCCTCAAATTATTTTATCTCAAAATTCTATTATTTTATTTATTTAAAAAACTATATTTGTAACAAGTGAAATATATATATATCTGTTTACTATATATGTATATATATCCAAATGACCAAAGTTTTGTTTTTTTTCAACTTCACGAATGACACTTTTGAAAGGATAATGTTGACTCCTTGTTATAAATATATAGATTTTATATCTGTAGATTATGCTCTCATTAAAATGTTGGTTTCATCTCCAGCATACTGACAATGGAACATTCTTTCATTGAAATTCTTGGTTTTTGCTACAAATATAGAGTCATGAATCCATTTCAAGATTAAGATCACACATAGATGATTATCAAAGCTAATTGATTTAAGTGAAATAGAATTATTATCAAATAATTACACTTTAGGTCCATTCCGGTATGTGACCACCATTAGGCCTACTAGTATCTACCATTGAGTCAAGCCACTCCAATGACCTAGATAAGGTACCTCAATCATTAGACATAGATCTCCATTACAATCTTATCATGTGCAAAGTGACCAATCTATACATAGACTACAAACTATGTAATATAGATTATTAATCTTGAGATCGTATCTATACGCATATAAACCTCACATATGTCCAATTCCAAGATCTGGATTTAACAATGATAGATCACATGCTTCCATAAAGTATAATTATTTGAATGATAGTTCATGAGGACTATTATTAATACATGAAATATTTACATTATTATTTATTTAATCATTTAAACAAAAATGTTATAATTACTAATAAAATATTTGTGCATTGATCCTAACACAGTTGGTTACCACTAATCAACTGGTAGGTAGTAAAGAGTATGCTGGATAATCTAGTCCTTGTCAACTAGGCACTATCATTAGTTGACCAAGCATTGTTCACAATTGACTGGTCTAGTTCATGTTACTTATTGATGTGTTGCACCAGTCTCACTAGATGGGAAAAGATCTGTTATTGAATCTCAATTACCATAGTAGTCAACCAAGAAGGGATATCTTTAGCCATCCTTGAAAGTTTCATCCTTGATCCGTTATCAGGGTCGTCATTGTTGCCACAATCAACTTAAAGATACTGATGTTGTCCATCTATGTTTACGTTGTACTTAAACATGGTGTGACTAAGAACGTCATAGATATCTCTCAAGCCTGGCATTGGTTCCTTCCTCGGCATAAGAATAATTTGTGTTCACTAATCTTAAAGCTATAAGTGTTGCCATGCCCATCATGAACTGTTTGGCAATCATATTGCCACTGTCGACCCAAAGTATTTGGCATATATAAATAAGAACGATGTCACAACAGACCGTCGCAATAAGCCAGGCCAATTGAAATGGAAAGAAAAGCTCGCTGCCCAATTTGTAATTTTGTTCCTTTCTCTAAACATGCAATCTCATTTGATCTCAGATGATGCTTAGTCTGGAGGTTCAACCGCTAATAGTTTCTTTCAATACAACTTTCTCATAACTGCCTGAATCTATAATGAAGCTGCAAATCTTGCCATCCATAATGCCAGTGGAGTGAAAAAGGCTTGTTCGCTACCTTGTGTTTTCTGTTTTCCAAGGTGTCAAACAACTATAGCGAACAACCAAAAGCAATCCTCTATCTCCATATAATTTCTCCTCTACAAGCACATCCCTCGTTATGCTCATCAGGTTACTCGCCTTTGAGCACTTTCTCGACAACCTCCACACTATGTGCATGAAGCCATTAGCGTCCATTAGGGCACTTTGTTTTTCGATGGCTAGTGCCTCCATTAGAGAAAACAACACAAAACAGTCGACGCATAAGTGTTTCCAGATTCGGGAGGTGCTCGAGCATGTAGTGGTGGATAGGGCAAAGTTGTAGTCACAAACTTACAGGCACCTCTATCATTGAGGCTAATAGGTAGTGGTTAGAAGCTTGCATAGGGGTTCCAACAATGGTTGAAAAAATGCCCAAGGTGCTTTGAAGAAATTGGTTATTCAAATGTAGGGCTTGTTGGTGTGCCTCAAATATTGAAAGGATCAAATACATTACTAACATTTTGAAATTGTGGTCAAAGTCCCCTAATAAATTGAGAGATCAATTGTTCATCAGTCTCGTTGATATCATTCCTGTCAAGAGAAGGAAAAAAATTCCATAGCATATTCATGAATGAAACAATTACCTTGGCAAAGATTATGAAGACGTTGGTATTAGAGCGTACATAGTTGTGAGGCAATAACGTATGCTTCATATGTTTCTTCATATTTTTTTTTATGTTGCGAGCTTAGCCTTATCAAAACAAGTGTGAGCAACCTTAGGTTGCTACTTCTATACAACAGCAAAGCCACATTGGCAGATGGCAATCAAAGAAACTTGCTTGTTATCCGAAACATCCTTTAAATTAAGAATCTCTTCTACCACATGAACCCAATCCAACAATTCTTCGAGCTCCAAGCCTCCATAAAATTCTAGCAATTTTGGCTTTGAATCTAGATTCGTAATCTTTGTCTTCTTCAACGGCAGCTGGGCATTGGATGACGAGAATGAGTTGAAGAGGAGTTAAACAGTTGTCATCCACCAATTCGTTATCATTGAAATCCTATTATGGTAGGGCTAAAATAAAAAGATGTTGTGTTAAAGTTGTAATCTGTTGCTAAAGGAGGGCAAAGGTGTCGGCATCAACACCAGCATGAGTAGCAACATATGTGTTAGGTTGGCCACAATGTGGCATGGTATTGGAATTTCAAAAGTATTGTAGGTTTCTAATACCAACTCATGTAGTGGAAGCATAGGATATACTTGTAGTCCGTTGATTCATGAAGAAAAATAGAAAACAAGGGCATAGGTAATTTGTTGAAGTAATGATCAAGAAAAATCCTAGAATCAAATATGGTGATTTACATATTTAAGTCAAGGATTTTCCTGAAAAAATATCATGTTTAATT
Source organism: Artocarpus hirsutus (assembly GCA_946598075.1). NCBI lineage: Eukaryota > Viridiplantae > Streptophyta > Magnoliopsida > Rosales > Moraceae > Artocarpus > Artocarpus hirsutus. Next base: position 173,563 of record CAMOHE010052985.1, on the reverse strand, counting down.
TTTGTGATTGAAAGATTTATGGAATTAATGTATACATTTAAAATTTCTATAGTAAGTATTAAAGTTAGATTTATTAATTTTTTTCTTGATCGAATAATTCAATTAATAATTTTCATCAAGATTTAATGCGGAAGAAAATCTCAAACTGTAAACAACTTGATAATTATATTTATAAGAATTTTAAAGTGCAGTGTACGTTAGCAGTATATCGAGAAACACTCTAATACATAGCCAGTTCTTAAATGTCTATTACTTAAAAATCAGAGTTAGACGAGTAGCATTTTTGATTAGGAATTGACATTGTCAAAGACTCTGTCATATCCAGAAAAAGTGAAAAAAAAAAGTAAAGTCTAGGTTCAATTCAGTCTAGAAATAGTTTTGAGATCGATTACAATATAAGTTTATAACGTGATTAAGTTTTGACACCTATATTAATTAACTCGGAGATTAGTTTCGAACTGAGCCTTAAGTAGTGTAAGAAGCTAAAACTATCTAAACTTTAACTGTATGGAAACACAAGGACACCTAGGTCATGGTAATATCTTTAAAATATAAATCTTGTCATGTAAGAATAAACCATGCCTAAAGTCTTGAATAATGAAAGGTTAAGTGAGATATGACAAAAAAAAAAAAATTCTCTAATTGCTTAAGAGGTGGTGCCATTCATTAGAAAGGTTTAGAACATTTTTTTTGTTCACTCTTAAGTCTATTATAGGCTTCAGCAAATCCATGTTAGGATTATCAACCTAGGAATATATATGAGACAAAATTCATTTAGTGATCTATTTGCCTAATTTGCCCCATTTCTTTCCCTCTTCTTTGCCAAATTGTTGCCACTCTCGCATTTCCTCTCAAACTTTTCCAATTCCCATATTCACCAAAAAAACCACTCACATTAAGAGGAGAAATAGGAAGCTTAGGAAGAGCCAACTTCTTCAAGGATATATGATATAATCTTTCTCCTCCTTTATTTTAAGCTTCATTTAGTCATGATTATCGATGATTATGGCATGTAATTAAGCTTTCATTTATATATTTAATGTCGTATTGTAAGTTTAAGTTATGATTGTTTAAGTTTATGCAATATATATATACAATTTAGGTTTGGCTTATAAAGCTTAAACAAATTTCCAGGACATTTTGGCTTCAAAAACGGACTTTTACGGGCTGATTTCAGAATTTCATGGATGTAAAACTTGTAGATTTCGATGCCTTGCACAAACTTTTGTGACAAAAAATTTCATGGTTCTGACTCTAAGATAGAGTTTCAGACGATTTTGGGAAATCATTTAAAAAAATACGCAACCATGGACAGCCACCATTTTTATCAAATACGGGCCATTTTGAGGCCGACTCACAATTTTTGCAAAACATAAAAGTTTTAGATCTCGATGAGATGAAAAACTTTCGTGAAAAAAATTTTCTAAAATTCTTCTTTTAAGAAGCTATTACACACAGCCAAAGAAAACTGTGTAGTTTTGTTTTTGATAAAAATGATCATCGAAAAGTTCAAAAAAATTTTCACAAAACATAGAAGTTTTAGATTTTGATAAACAAAGAACTTTCATGAAGGAATTTTTTTAAGAGTCCACCTCTAAATTGGACTTTAAAACAGATTTGTAAAAACAGTCGAAGCTTTCTTGTATACAACTATTAAATGATAAAGTTTGCTAAAATCGCTGGAAACGGAAATGTTAAAGGAAAAACCCAACTTTTGAAAAAAAAAACACGAAAGATCCAAATCTCATCAAAGAACATTTTAAAGAAAATTGTCTCTAATGTATCATTGTACGGTGTGACCTTTATAACTAACAAAAGAGTGCCTTTCGATGCAACTTTCAAAACAAAATGCATGTTTAATGGAATAATCATCAATTGCAACCCATAAAGGAGTTGTATCACTCGAAGAGGTATACGAGTCTATAGTTTACAGTTTTAACAATTCAGAGTCCACTTTAAAATATAATTTTTAGACACAAAACTTTACACTTAAGAAGATGAATTTTTAGTGGATTTTTAAAAACAAAATCAACATACGTTAAGCCTGTAATGCCACAATGCCAAATATGAGTTGATAAATTAACTGATAGGCTTAATAATTAATTAAATAATTATGTTTTTTATGAATTAAGTCTTAATTAAAATTCCAATTACCCTGGTTGGGCTCATAATTGTATAAGGACCCATAAAATCTAGAGGCACTCTACGACAATCTAAACATCAGGTGTCGAAACTTAAATCCAAAAGACGGCCTTGTCGGACTAGTATAGGTGTTGGGAGAGACCTACGATCTAGGCAAAGTCACCATCACAATTTGGGCGAAAGGGAGAGTCACCATCGCAATTTGAAGTAAAAAGAAGAGTCACCATTAGATTGGGGGATAGGGGCCGCTAGAGGAGAGGGAGAGAGATATTGGGGGATGCTATAGGAGAGGAAGATTTGTTGGAGTTAAGCGCAAAATTTGTCTCGTCGAAGTTGTGGCCATACCACGTTGTGGACAGCGTGTGGCTGATCTCTGACACACCTTCTTCATGGAAGATATATAGGTCGCATTGACTTTCTTGGCAGTGAAGTAGAGGACAAGGAGGGTAATGAGCTCAGAGCTGACTGAAAGGGTTTTTTTCTCCTTCTCTATCTCACTGATAGAGAGGACGACAATGTCAACTTCAAGTTGTGTTATATGCTTCTCTCTCCTTTTAACGCTTGAATCTTTTTGTTATTAATTTGTTTAAGAATTTGTTAATTTGTTGCCTGATATTGTCCTGGAGGAGGATGATAAGAGGAAGCAAATGTGGGGAGAATTTTCTTTGTAGGTACAAAGGCCACATGGTGACTTTTGATTGGTTATTGTGGGCCTCAATTTTATTTTTTTTTTTTGGATTTTCTTCCTTTTCTTAATTTACATTTACCAAAATGCTCCTAACTATCTACATGTATAGTTCACATGATAAGTTTTCAACGCCAGTCAGTTAGTTTAGCCCTTTTGTAACTGAAATGAAAGGTTTGATCTAGTTAAATAAAAAAAAGATTAAAGGACCAGATCGTATGTTTTTAAAATGATTGGGGGACCTTCCAAGCAATTTACCTAATATTTTGTAAGATAAGCTTCCAATGAGCAGAGTTGGAGGTGGTTAGCCATCATTGTTAAGGAAAAAAAAACTACTATAGTATATGAAAAACATCCTATGAGAAGATTCTTAAGTTCCAGCCTTTGACGACTGGAGTTAAAGAGGGTTAACCATTTTGTTGAGAAAAAATATCCTAGTTGAATATGAAAAATATTCTACCAAAATATTTTTCGACACCGGCTTTTAACAATTGGAGGCGAAGATGGCCAACCATCTTTGTTGAGAAAAAATATATCGTGGTAGCATATGTGAAAAAATTTAGTAACATATAAGCTTCAAAAATTGCTATGGAAGCATTTAAAAAAAGGAAAAAGTTATACTGGAGAACGTATTTATTCTCCACCAGTATAGAACTGTTGTTGGAACCATTAAAATATTGATTCAACAGATAAAATAAAGTAATTAATTCTAAAAGTTTAAAGATAGTTATAGTTGTATATAAAGAAGTCAAATGAGCCGGTCCAACCCAATTCGTTTAATTTAGGCCCAAGTGTATCTCGTGTCATGCCTAGGCCATCCCATTTATTTATCGTGCTATGCTAAGCCCAACCCATTTAATTTTTATGGCATCAAGCTCAGCCCATGGCTCATGTATTAATGGGTCGTGTCCATAATATGCTTGGGCCGTACTCATGCCTATATTCATATTCATGCTTTTTGTTGTGTTTTTAGTCTTTAATGTCTCTTTGTCGTGCCCAATGACAAATTTACAAAAAAATAAACAAACAAACAAACAACTAAACAACAACAAAAAAATAAAAACACTAAATCTTAACCAAAGAAACTATCTTATGAATAAAAATTGCCTTATTAAAAACTTTACTAAGCAAAACCTATTGGAATAAAATTTTGATAAAGAAAAAAGAGTGCAATTATAAAATACATAATTAAATGAAAGAGTAAACTCAATTTGTAGGGCTTCTACTTTATTCTTCACTTGTGCCTGTGTTTCTAAATTCATTGATTAATTTAGAAATACAAGCATGAGTGAAGAAATTTAAAATTTAGAGCTTTATAGAAAAATATTTATAAAAAATATAAAATTTGTTTACTAATTTTAGTTTAAATTGTATGTTCTAATCGTGCTTGTAACTAGGCCCCTATAGTGCTTTTAACATGCTCATGTTCGTGCTCGTGCTCGTGTCGGGCCCTTAACATACTTTGTGTCCAAAAATTACATCTAGCCTAGCCTATTTAATAAGCAGGATGGGCTAGGCCTTTTTAATAACTGTATCATATTGTGTCGTGCTTTCTTTTTAACATGTAGTACTTATGCCAACCTACTAGGCACGACTCGTTTTGACATCTCTAGTTGTATATTATTTACTCCCTATTTGTTTCCTCCATCACCAGATCTATCTCTCTCTCTCTCTCTTCCTTCGTCTTAATCTATTTTTCTACCTTCAAAAGCCAACCAAATTTATCTGTTTCTCTTCCTTCATATTCCTCTGTATTCCTTCAACCAGCATCGTAGACGAGTTTGTCACTAGATCTCATCCGGCCTTGACCAACAATCTCCTCCAAGTATAGTGATACAAGTTTTCTCTTCCTTTGCCCTCATCGCTCAGGACGCCCCACCTTCACCTCGACCCTCCGCGCGACAACATAGTCACTGGCCTTCATGCTCCCTACCTGTGCCATCACGGTTGTCCACTTTCCCCTTTGCACGTTGCTCATGACGGACATTGCAGTGACCCTCCATGCTTGAGGGTTGCTTGTCGACATGGATCACATGGACCACCACCATCTGCAAACTATGGGTTGCAAGGCCTACTCACTTCTCTGCAAACCCACAAGTGAGCAGTAGTCTAGTGGCCTAACTAAGAATGCCAAGAGCCACATAGGTCTCTCCATTAGAATTTGGATCTCTCCATTGTAATTTTTGCCAAGAGCCACATAGGTCTCTCCATTAGAATTTGGATCTCTCCATTGTATTTTTTTCTTTGTATTTTGAAATCAATTGTGTTGTAAATTAATTGTATTTTAGAGATTAATGTGTGTATTGTTGTAAGTTTAGTTCATAGGGAAAAATTTTGTGAAATTTTTATAATTAGATTGCCTTCAAAAACTCTAACAAGACCTTGAAAATTTATTGAGCATCTCCACTTTCCACTAAACATCCCAGTTCTTCATGATAGACATCTTTAGTTTGATTTGTGTTTTTTTTTTTTTTTTCAGAAAACTGTGTTTTTTTTTTTTCAAAGCATAATTTGTGTATTATTGAAAGTTTATTAATTCTTTAGGGAAAAAACTTGTGAAATATGTGTGTAAATGGCTTAAATTTTTAGTTGTGAAATTAGTGTGATCTATACATTAATTGAGATTTATCTGTGTATTAAATTTTTTTTAAAGAATTTGGTGTATTAATATAATAATGTAAAAATGAATCTAATTTGGTGATTATTTTGATATTTTTAAATATAATAGGTTTTTTTTAATATCTATTGTATTTAAGTGTTAATTCTGTGTGAGAGAGCCTCTATAAAATGTCTTTAAGATCTAATAATAATCGTTAGATCATTTTTCACCGGTGGAGGAGAAAATCACTCTCTATGGTAGACTTATGCCTAAAAAAAAAAAAAAAGTGGGGTGGAAATAAAAATTTGAGGCATCCTTTTTGGTACATTCTTGAAAATATCCCCAATCAAATGTGGATTAGATTGGTTGTCATTTCTGAAGAGAAATTACCTTTAAGATTGCAACCACTTTTAATACTCCGGATCAGGCTTAATTCTAGATCAACGGCTGATTGAGAGCTCTATCGTGTCATTTAAAACATTATTGGGTGTCGTACCCTTGCCTGACCTAGACATTTTATCATACACATGAAACAGACATATAGTTCTTTAAGAATCAATTAACATATCTGTTTATTTTTATTTTAGAATTTTTAAAAATATTTTTACATATTTTTTGACACAAAAATTTTAAAAATATTCTCAAGATAATTTTTTAAAAAATTTTATTTTCTAAAACAAAAATAATTTTATTATTTTAAAAATAATACTAAACAGACATGTAGATTTTTGAAAAAGACACCAAATAGTTCATTATATAAGTGGTCCTTTTCCAAGTATTTAGCCGTGGTAGTGTGATTATTGGTGGGGGCGCACTATCAAGTGGAGTAGTCCCAATTCCCAAAGATAATTTAGTGGAAATCAGATCCGACTTTGACTTCGACCAAATAAGAAAACAACCGCACCACTTTAGCAAACTTGTGTCCCAGCAAAAATAAAATCAAACGCATGATTGGAACGAAAGAGCTGATTATTTGACTTGAAACTAGTAGGAATCATGGCTACTGTCCTACTTTTGTTTCGTTCTCAAAGTCAACAAAAGCTCACTTTTTTTCTTCCTTTTTTAGTGCTTTTTTTTCCTTCAAGAATCCTACGGGCCACTTAACAGGGTATCCAAATAACGTAAAACTTTTACATGTTATAATAAAATTACAGTATAAAATTTTTACAGATATAGTATTTTAAATAAAAATAAACTTTAATTATGGCTTTAAATATACTTTCTAAACATCTACTTTACTTTACTGGTATGATACAATTTAAATTATCAAATCATGTTAAAATTATTTTTTTTTCATGCTTCAAATTAAATTCTTCTTTTCTTTTGTCAAAAATTTAGACGTGTTCATGATTCTCTCATTCGAGCAGTATTATTTGACGTGAATGAAGACAGACCGCCGCAGGACAATCACAAGGGGTTCGGATTGGGGTCCAACATTTGTTTTGTTATAAAGCTAACAAAAAGCATCACTTGTGGGCTTCCTTTTCTGAGGCCTTCTTCTTCTTCTTTCTATCAAAAAGGTGAACAGATTCTTGAATCTTTTTGCTTCTCGGTGCTATATATGCGGAGTCAATATGGAGTCCGGGCTTGACGCTAATACTAACATGGGACCCATCCTATATATAATCATCTCCCAATTGTTTTCCTTCTTTGTTTTGATGTACACTGTTTATTATGTTTGGTGGAATAATTATTGGCGCTTTGAGCAATGGTTGGTCCCGCAGCTTGTACTGGTTCTAATTTTTCATAATAGCTGCCGTGTACTGATTCAGCTCATTTAGACTTGAAACATAGGAAAGAGGGTGTTTAAAAATTAAGTTGAAACTTAAATATTATAAAATGTGAGAGTTTTAAATTACAGTAAATTTTTATTTTTTATTGTAGCATGTAAAAACTTTACACTATACGAGTTAAAACTCATGAGTTCCAACTAGGTTGTCAAACAAAGCCAAAATGATATGTCTCACCTTATGAACCACAAAAAAAAAAAAGGAAAACAAAAAAGAAATTTATTAGCTAATTGAGCGAGAAACTATTATAACATGTAGAGGCGATTCTTATAGTAGAAAACGTAATTTTGTTCCATCGAAGGAGAATAGTGTTTTAGCTGTCCGATTAGAATTTTAATAGTTTGATCTATCACTATCTATGTAAAGAATTCACAAAGTGCAATATATAATTACTTTTAGTCACTGATCAAAATGTTAAAAAGTTAATCTAAAAGCTAAGACACCCATGCTTTATCTATGGAGTAAATTGTCTTCTTCACTATAAAAAAAGGGGTAATTTTTCTTTTTGCAAACCAATCAATAATAATAATTAACCGATAGTATTGAAAGTCATATGATACTAAGGAACCAAATAGTGCATGTTTCGGTGAAAAATGTTTTTTTCCTGCAATTTATTTATGTTGATTGTTTTATTAGCAGCTCCTTTTTCAGGAGATTCTAAGTGTGATTTACCCTCCTCCCTAATTAAAATAAAATTAATATTATTACTAATAATAATCATCCTAATCCTAAGCACTAATTTTACATGATTTTCATTCAAACTTACTCGTTATCAACTTTATTTCCCCCATTATATTGTCATTTTATTTTTCAATATTGACGATAAGCTGTTGAACAACATATGGCCGTTTCCTGTCGTCTTTAAAAACTATGTAAATTTTCTTTGTTCATAATGACATAAAATAGACCAAGGTAACAAGCTAGCCCACAAAAGGAGACTAGATGTCCTCAAGAAGTCCGTACATAATTCATAGCAAAAAAAAAAAAAAAAAGAAAGAAAGAAAGAAAAAAAGCCAAAGTAAAATTTTCCTCTCTTTTTTTTTTTTTTTTTTTTTTTATTTTTTTGTTTATTTTCCTGGGTATAGAACAGTGCTTAAGCCTTGGTGTGCAATACCAAACAGTCAAAAAATCCCAGAAATTATTATTATTATTCGATCGTCTTTTTTTTTTTTTTTTTTTATTCCTTTGCATGGAAGCTCCTCATAGCTTGGATTTGTTTCGTCCGAGGGTTGTGTCGTACACCTTAAGAAAAAATCGAGTCCTGGGAAGTGAAAGCTTGGATTCCAGAATTGTGCCAAGGGTTGCAATGAGCTCCTTCTTCACTGTTGAATTAATACCGCCCATCGATACCACCTCGGCATACGCCGCCGGTTCTTTGTTCCCGCCGAAGGATATGGCAACAGATCCCTTGAGAATGACCATCACAAACTAAAACAATGCGAAATAAGATTCACTATGACCATTCTTCTCTTAACAATGCATGTTAATTGTCACGTAACCCTACGACTTATTCACATCTATTACGTCATGTTTAGCAATAAATAAACAATAATTGATACACGAAAATTAAAAGCAATAAAAATGGCAACAAAGAACGTAAGCTTTGAAATCGGTTTATTCACAAGAGTTATTATAATGTAATTACATAGTATCCTGTGACAATAAAAAATAAATGTTTATTCTATCACGCAAATAGGACTGGTATAGAAATTTTTATTTATTTATTTATTTATTATGGAACAGTAGATTGCAATATTGTTTTGTTGGTCATTGCGCAATACAAGTTATTTGAGGAAAAATAAATAAATGATTGACAATCTTGTTATATAGATATTTGTGGTGCAAGTTGCAAAAATCCTTTGATATAAATTCATTATTGTAAGCACACTAAAATCAGATGTTAGTTTCCAAAAGAAAAAAAAATGTCCAGTGCCACTATTCTCCAAAGTTATTTTACACTATTTTATTCTCCCAAGAGTGAACAAACCATGATCTCAACCAATATTGATAAAAATTGTCTCTGTAGTTGTCAGACAACGAAAGATGGTGATAATAATAATAATAATAATAATAATATAATGAAAGATAGAATCTTATAAGCAACGCAACATGTACAAACAGCTGGTTTGTATTGTCCCGGGTGAGCCAATGAACATTGACTCCCTAGGGCCCTACATTGTACCAAGTCCACACACATCATAGCCATCAATTTATAACCTCTAATTATAACTCTGAACAATGACGATGTGGGGTCACCAATCTTTTGATATTTATCCAACAGAAAATGGATTAAGATTATTAAGATTGTAAATAAACGACAAACCATTAACTTGAATTCTCCAAGGGAGAAAAAAAAAAAAGACGGCAGTACATTCTCCTTCAAGGAGAATAATAATTAACCCAAACAACGCGAAATAAGGTGATTTAAGACAAGTTTAAGAGGGCACGTGTCCGAGCCCCCATTCTATTAAAAAAAATAGTTTAAAAAAATATGATTTAAAAAAAAAATAAAAGGCAGAGTATATAACATTTAAACAAAAGGTTTTTCTTATATATATATATATATCAATATATACGTGTCTAAAATAATTTCAATACATATAAATTTATCGGACACATTATATTGGTGACAAACAACATCAGTCATAGATAAATGCGTAAATCACTCGTATCATAAAATATGTAGAAATATTGTTAAAAGATACCACATTTAAGAATGATGATTTATTGTTAATTAATTTTGGGAGGCTTATAAGGCCATGGTTGGAGTGCCATAAACCCTTTTTTTCTTCTTTTGGCACACTAAGGTGAGAAATACGCTTACTAAGAAAAAACAATAGTGGGCAATCAAAGAAAAGCACTAAATTTAAAGGCTTCAAAATTGAAGTCATGAGTGCCACCTACCAACTGGCAATCACCAAATTAAGTGCACTTTCATTTTCCTTGTTTTATATTTATGTCGTTTACTTGCAAATTAACTACGCTTTCACTTTCCTCCTTTTTCCTTTTTTTTTTTTAATTTGTTTCCTTTATTTTCAAATTGAGTGCACTTTAAGTGATGAGAAGCCTTGGGCCAGCTTGTTTGTTTGATAGGAAAATAGTAAGCGGCAAATGAAACACTAATTTCTATGGAGATACTGTTTTCAAGCCAAAAAGAGGCAATCATGACCTTGTTACTCAATCTGATTCAAATTACTTTTTTTTTTTTTCCTTTTCGTTCTTCCTCCTTTTTGATATCTGTATATCTGGTCATGGGGAAGAAAATCCTGAACTCGATAAGAAAAAACATTGAAAGGTATTGGGACTTATGCCAAGGACTCATTCAAGACTAATGATTTGAACACCAAAGGTGGAAAAAAAAAAAGAACTTTGGATTTATAGCTTTTCAACCTCTAAATTCATCAGAGTTGGGAATTCAGTTCATGAAAACATATATGGTTCTGCAAAAGGCTTTTTTTTTTTATATGAATCAATATAATCATAAACAAAATCAGAAATTCACAAATATAAGCACATATATTGGAAGGCTATGAAATCAGAGAAACCAACGGACGGAAAAGGGTTTAATTACCTTTTCGGGTTTTCCGATGATCGTAGAGACAGCTTTGGTGGTCTCGGAAAATATGGAATCTGTCTCAACTCCGTCCAAGTTCACGTTTGTGGAGATGTAAAGGCAAGGCATCTTGATCTTCCCGTTCTTTCTTTCTTTCTTTCTTCTCTTCCAAACTTACGAGAGGAAGAAGACAATAACGGAATATTAGTGGCAAGAATGTACCAACTTGCTATGAATTATACTTTAGTGCTACACTCAAAGTCTCAATTGTGGCCCTCGTATTTATAGTTGAAGGCAAGTAATAGATACTCTGGCTAAGCTTAAAAATAATATTCTCGCTTGTGCTTCCAAAACACGTTTTTCATGGTTGCCATAATCATACAAAAATAGAACTAAATATAAGTGGTAAGTGTGTGGACAGGTTCGGCCGACAAAATAGCCATTTCCCATCTTTAAATGTTCAATAGGGATTTTTTTTTTTTTTTTTTGTCTTTTGTTAATTAGTTCTTGTTACGAAAATTTAGGAAAGGAGCAATTTTCTCAGGTTTTCAGCCTTTTGGATGGGTTTGGTTAGGGAATGAAATTAATTCCAAGTCTGGGGTAGTGCAATGTGAATGTCAAGTAATTAGATAATTATTTTTCTTTTCACTAGAAAAAAAACCATTATAGGAAAGTAGGGCCGGCAATACGGGTTGCGACACGATGACACGACACAAATCCGACACGATTTTTTGCGGGTTAGTGTCGAAAAATTTGACCACGGGTCATTTTAGTGTTGACCCGAAATTGACCCGTCAAAAAACAGGTCGGGTTCGAATCAACCCGTCTGACATAAAAATAACTCGTTTCTGACCCGTATTTAATTAATTAAATTTAAAAAAATTAATATTATTTCATATATAATATAAGCCCTTAAAAGATCAAACCATACCTCTCTTATCACTCATCTTCTTGTTGAAGTGGTATAAAGCTCTTCTAATTTTATGTTTTTTTTAATATTATATATTTAATGTAGGCGGGTCAAAACAGGTTGCGGGTCACAATCGGGTTACGGGTCAAAACGGGTCGCGGGTTATATTTTTTGACACTGTGCATAAGAAACGGGTTGACACGGGTCGTATTCGTGTCAACCCGTATCAAAACGGGTCGCGTTTGGGTTGAGAATTCTCAACCCGTTCGTGTCACGAGTCGGGTTAATGTCGACCTATTTTTGTAAAAATTAACTCCAATCCAACACGAACCCGACCCGTCAACCCATTTTGTCACCCCTGTTGGAAAGAATAGTCAGCCCTTTTTTTTTCTAGGATGTGAATATAAATAAAAAGCACCTATTTCCTTACACAGAACTGGGGTTGGACCGCAAGATACAAGGAGTGAGACGAAAAATTCTGAAAAACACCAATGATGTTACGTAGTGGAGGATATGACAAATAATTCAAACCACCGCGTTTTTTACAATTGTCAGCTCTCACATGTGTTACGCATCGTACTCATTGGCATGCCGTAATAGCGTTCACTTGACCTTCCCGCGGATGATATTTGTTGGTGCTCTCACAAGGATGCCTTGTAGGCTCAGTGCCAGTTACTAGGTGTCGAGTTATTGCTCATATAATAATAAGGAGGAAGATTGCACGAAATAACATTATTTTAATTCTGTAAGCATATAGAATAATTTTAAAAATATTTAAATAATTAGTATTTTTGAAATCATGTGTTTTTTTTAAACATTTAAATTTTTAATTTTCATCTTATCTTTCTTCTTCCTTTTTTTTTCGTTTTTGTTCTGTTGCTTCGTGTTTCTCTCTACATCATTCTATACAAAAATAAATTTCGTTTTAATTTAAATAAGCTATTTACTAAATTTTTTTACATTTTGGTCTAGTTATTTTTATTCTCAATTAATGATTGGCCTAATAATAATAATAATAATAATTATTATTATTAAATTTGGAAGTCATTTGGAAGTTAGTAAATAGTTTACTAGAAGGGTGTTCGGGAACCCTGATTTGAACCAATTAGTTCAAAATATTGTAACATGTGAGAGTTTTACACTGTAACTTACTTGTACTTTATATTGTAGCATGTATGAGCTTTTCACTGTAAATTTAAACTAATTGGCCTAAACCAATTCTCCTAACACATGCTAGTTGTTACTGGATTTAATTCACGACCAAAATTTAATAAATTTGGATTCCCTCATGACTAAATTTGGTAAACAAGATTAATTGGATTTAGCCATATTCTTAGAAATCCCAAGTTAAATTTATTATTACCAAGTAATATATAAGGTTAATTATATAATTATACTTTATAGTTTTAACCATTTATTCATTTGTCCCTCTATTTTAAAAAACTACAAATGTTTCATTTGTATTTTAAAAAAAAATTATTTCAATTTTATCGCCATAAATATAACAAATTAGACAAAATGATATAATTACATTTAAATAGTTATGAAAAATTTCTTAGAGATTTAAAAAACATAAGAACTCCTTAAATAAATCATCAAATTTCAAAAACAAGATCTTAGATTTTATGGCTTTTTTGAAAGTATTTTTTTTTTAATTTTTTTGCCAAGAAGAAAAAAATATTTCATAAACAAATTAGGTCTAATTTAGTGTATCTTTGTATTATCTCCATATTCTTTATTAAAAAATCTATGAAGGATAAAATTGAAACATGTTTTTTCAAACCGAAAAGATACCTTTATAGTTTCTTAAAATAATAGGATAAATTGAAAAATAATTTAAACTAGTAGGTATAGTTATGTAATTAACCCTTAATATATGTTTTCTATTTTTTATTTGCATATTATTTACTGATTTTTTTTTTTTTTTTGTTCATAAGTGAGTTTTACCCTTCCAATTCTTCCTTCAAATTAAAAGGCCCATTTTCTATTTAAGGATCTAAAAAGCGACTATTTGCCATAATTTCCCTATTGTAAATCAGGAAAATTTTTGTAGTAGGATGTAAAAGAGTATCCCATTTGCAAGATGCATCAGAACCATAGAAAACTTAAAAGAAAATGAAAATTTAACGTGATATTTAGAATTGTACCTATCAATAAAATATTGTCCCTAAGACGAAATTTTACCATAAATTAAGAATAACGTATTATTATTATATTTAATTAGTCACACAATGTATTATTCAAGCTAATGAAATAACAAATTGACACAAATTCTACGGTGTCCAACGATGCGAGCAGATGAGTTTGGGTGGCACCAAACCGAGTCCAAACCAATTTGAGCCATCGCGTTGGAATATTTATCAAATCTCTCTCATTGGTCTACGACTTTTACAAATCGTGGTAGTTTACTAGTCGATTGATCTCTAGATGTTATGCATGTTCATATATTTTATATAAGCGTAATTAGTACCGGTCAAATGTTGATATGCGTTTTAGGAGAAGAATATTGCACTGACTTGGGGGAAACAAAAATTGGTGGAAGACTTGTGAAAAATTTTTGCACTACACAGACGCCATTTTTTATTGTGCATACACGAGTTTCACATCCAACCGGGGAACAATACCATGAGAGAAAAACATTTCAACATTGTTGATGGTTGATTACTTGCCAAATTAAAACTAATCTGTATACGTCTTAAGAGAAGGGGTTTAATTACACTTGTACACCTTAATTTATCAATGTTTAATAATTTGGATCCAAAACTTTCATACTTGTGGCATAAAGGACTTTAAATTTAAAAAATGTTGCAATTGTGGTTCAATAACTTATAGGCCAAAATTCCTAATATTTTTACAAAAATGCACCATATTAGTAGGCAAGCTGGATAACTTTTTAGATTTTGGCATTTTAGACCTTAATTATTACCAATTAATTGACATCCATCATCTATCAAAATGCGTTGTGAGGAGTTATCAAGTCTATGGTCCTAAATGTCAAAATTAAAAGTTTTAAAATGCTACTCTGAAATGATGAAAACTTCAGGGTGCATAGATACGGTTTATTTTACGAGAAAAATCTAGCTACAAAAGTGGTGGGCGGAGCCATGGCCTTGTCAATGAGACTACGTGCCTCACTCAAATTTTGAATGTTTGTTTTTTAATTCTAAAGTTTTTATAAAATTTCAATTGGATCCTCACCTTATTAAGCAAAAAAAACCTATATACTCACTTAATAATAAAAATATAAAATTATATTTAATAGAAAATTATGCTTAATTTGTTTTTATATTGCTACACTAGAAAAATTTTCTAGCTCCAGATATATTTACTAAATTTGTCCAGAAAAATATCTATTACTACAAAACTTAACTAACGAAGCAATTGTAATGCTATTTTTGTCAGGACAAAAAGCAAAATATTTGCAAAAATATTAGTATGCATTTATCTAGTTTACTTTTTGCAATAGTTATTTGAAAATTAGAATTTCTAACATAGACAAACTGCATCGGAGTGTTCATGTCTCTTATTAGTGATTCTTGTAATTCTTTGTATTTTCACGGAGATCAAGTCTGATGTGTTCTTGCCAAGTATGATGGGTTTGTGTACTATGGCTATTATTTAATATTGCTGACCATGGGAGTTTTAATTCTTATGTTTTAGGGAAAGAAAAGAAATTTAACGTGCTTGCTTTAGTTAGTGTTCCGAGTCTTTTATTCTCTTGCTTTGCATGAAACATGAAAGGTTGAGTATAAAGTTGATATCAATTTGTCAAAATTAAAAGTTAGTGAAAATAATAGTTGTTCTTTATTAAGTCTTAGTTTAATGCGGTGTGTGAGTCAAAGTGAGACGTGAATAGAATCACTCAATAATACAAAGAGCAACCAGGTGTCGAAAATGAAACCGATCAGTTCGGTCGGTTTGTCTATTGGTTTGGTCAGTTTGGTTATATGTATGTACAAAACCAAATGTTTAGTCCAATGGCCAAAACTGATGGAAAACCGATCGAACTAAACCGTTTACAAAGCAATTTTACTAGTTCAGATTACAGTTTAGTCCTTTTTACTATAGTATTTTTTCTTACAAAAATTTAAAATTTTGCTTAAATTTTTTATTCAAACTTATGAATTAAACGAACCAACATTTTAAGGTAAATTTTCAGAGGTTTCTTTAACTTTTTCAAGCAATTGATAAAGATATATTTCTTTAATCTGCAATATATATCTATAATGACTATTATATAAGTGAGAGTTTTCTCTTTCACGATTTCGTTTTGGTCTTTCTATTTTGTCCTCACATCCTTCTATCGTGATGGGCCACATATGAATAGATAACCAATCAAATTAAATAAAAAATATTTAACAAGCCTTTAGCAAAAAGAGAAAAAAAAGTTAATAAGTGTTTATCAAGTATTCTATTTGTATTTCTTTGCTTTTTAGTATGATACAATTAAGGGATTTTATTATTTTTATATCATATATTAAAAAAATCACATTTATACCATGTTATTTAAAAAAAATTTAAACGTTACCGTGGAATTTTTAAAGATATCATTTGATACCTTGAGCCGTGTTTTGTGACTTGAAATTTTTAACTTTTCATTTTATCAATAATGAACCCTAAATTAGTTTGTTAAAATTATAAAAGAAAATAAATGCAAACAATACCAAAAAAGGAATAAATCCACATATATATTTTTTTATGAGTATTGTTAATCTTTTGTTTTGTTTCCATTATAATTTTATAAAATTAACTTGAGTTCGTTAATGAAAGGATAAATAAAATCATGGGTTCATTAATGAAAGCATAAATAAAATCTCACCTCAAATCTACGATCTCAAGGCACTAAAATAAATTATTAAAAATAATAGAGTTTTGAAACAACATGATACTAATGTTATATTTCTCTAAAATGTAGGGTAATGAAATGATAATAACCCTATAAAACATTAAGCTATAGTCATCATTTTACTTTCATTGAGCCTATCTTTTCAAATGTATTAAATATTTGAGTTGGAATAAAAAAATGTTAGAGGTGAAAGGGTTGAGATCGGCGTTGCCTTTGGGCGACAATGAGATCTCGACGGGCTCTTAGTTTTGAAGGAAAAAGAGGGGCCAAGGGGGGAGCATTCTAGCATGTTCTTCACTATCGTTTTTGGCCACCTTTGTGTCCCGACAAGTCTTAATCCTTTATGGTTTGGCCGCTCAATGGTTGGAGATCGCAGGGAGGGAAGAGACGATGCTCTTTTCCTCGCAGGCTGGAGGTAGAGGTTTGGTTTCCTTCGAATGTATCTTCGGCTAGGGGGCAACGATATGCGATTTCACAATAACAGTTGTCAGCTTGTTGGAAGAGATCCAGTCGGTGTCTCTTGGGCATTGCCCTTGTGTTTTATTATTATGTTTTTCATATAGTGGCGTTAATATTTTCACCATCTAGAATATTTTTCTTGTTTTGTTAGTTTTTTTTGTTGTGATAACAGATGTGGTTACCCTGCCTTTTTTGGTGTTGTTTTTATGTTTAGTTTGCGAGTTTTTTTCTTTGTGGTGTTATATTAGCTTTTAGTGCTTTTGGTTTCTCAATCTCGATTTTTTGGCCCTATACATTGACTATAATTGTATATTTGAAAGAGTCATTTGTGTGCTCATTTAATTATATGTCTTTTTTGTTTCCTTTTATAGGAACATCGGACACATACGAAGCCAAAAATTTTTATCAGTGGGGACTATCTAATTAATGTAGTATAATTGTGCAGATAGGTTTCCATGCCTTAAAAATGTTAAAAATTTAAAATGAAGTTTTTTAAATTAAATATGTGAACTATATGAATGTTAGGTATTTAACTAACAATATTTTTACTCAATACCATAGCATCGAGAGTAAGGAAACTTTTTCTGTTTGTTTTTGCTCTTGATTGATATCATATAAAGGGTCAGTTTTTTTTCCCTTCCATTTTGGTCCTTGAGTCTTTGATATTTCATATAAGACATGTGAGAGGGAGTAGAATAGTTGTATAAAGAAGGCGAATGAGTTTTTTTTTATTCTTTTAATATTGATTGGGAGTGGTGCTTTGAAATTAAAAGGATATGATTCTATTGAGCTATTTGTGACATTTCAATCTCATGCATACACACATCTATACATAATATTTGAAAAAAAAAGAAAAGTGAGTGGGGCTCTTATGCTAGCTCCTTAAATGTTTCAGTTAAACCTATTGGCAATTTTGGTTTATGGTCGAGATTTAGTAATTGTCTTGGGTCTTAATTGTCTAAATTAATAGCTGTAGTACTTTGATTTGGAACGAATTTTCCTTTTCTTCCTAAAAAAAAGGTTCTCTCTCATTGATTTTATGTAATGAAATACGTACTATTAAAAAAATGAAAGAGAAAGCATGATTAAAAAAATTATTATACAATAGATATTTTCATTTTAAAATATTACCATATAAGACTGTAATTGTGACCATATATGTGTGTATTTACTTCTATTTTTTCCCTTCAAATCATATTTTTTTAATGTTTTCATTGGATTTTTTTCTTCTAATATGTTTATATTAAAAATCATTTTTTTTGTTATAGGTTTTCCTTTGAAATCTATAATCTAGTATCTATTATTTATTTATTACGTCATTAACATGTATAAAAAGATAATTTTTATATTTATCCCCTGACTTTTAAACTGTACCACTTAATCCTTTTTAATTTTGTTCCATTAGCAAGCATCCCCTTCCATTTAATCTCAAAAGTTTTTAGACTTTTTTTTTACGACTATGTCACCTATGTTTTTTTGCCTCTTGCCCCCGACTTTTAAAATGTGTCATTATGTCCATTTTTTTGTTAGTAAATAACATCATTCCATCTAACTTTGTTTGACTTAATAAATTAATTTGTTTTTCTTTCAACTTTACTTATCTAGACCTTCATCTCAAAGCAATCGATATGCCTATTGTATGAATATTTTTACAATGTGCCATTCAAATACAAAAACAAATTGAAAATTTAAAAGGGGATTATAAAAAAAATCCCCCACAAAATCACTTATTATAATGTGTTCTTGTTTTTACAAATTTCAAGACCTCCATTTTTAAGGAATTTTGTGGGTTTTTTTTTTCTCATTAAACTCTTTTTTTTTTTTTTTTGAGGTTAGAATGAACTATTGCAAAAAATATATATATACTTTTTCTTTGAACTTTATTTTCCCTTAATCTATTTTTTTTTCCTTAAATTATTTTCTTATGTTTGGGTTTTTTCAAAAGGAAAGCGACATTGACTTATTAAGCTATATAGAATTGGATGGATCGAGATTATTTGCCAGCAAAAACTAAAAAAAAAAAAAAAAAAAAAGAGGAGCATGGTGACACATTTTAAAACTTAGGAGGCAAAATAACATAAATAACATAGTTTGGGGTGAAAATATAAAATTATTCTACAAAAAGTCCAAAAACTAATGGAGTTAGATGAAAGAGAGATACTTGATAACAGAACAAAGTTTGAGAGAATTAAATAGTAAATTTTAAGAGTTGAGAGGCAAAGCGACATAAGTGATATAGTTTGATAGCAAATATAAAAAAAATCCTATATAAAAGCATTAAAAGCCTTTTGTTTCTATCTCTCCCAAGTTTTGTCTATGGGTTTCGCTTCCCCTTTGTTTGTTTTTTTTTTTAACATTTTCCCCTTTTTCTCCTTCATTTTCCCTTCTTTTGCTCTTTTTTTATGATTTCAATTTTTTTTTGTGTGTTTTGAAATATACCATGAAAATACTTTCTTCTTTAACATACCTCTAATATAAAATCTATCTTGCTTAAACATTTTATCCAACATGATCTTTATGAAGATTTTGTTTCTCCTAATTGCTCAAATAAAATAACTTCTTAAAATATATCATGTTTAAACATCATTTTCCTTTCATAAATGTTATTTTTAAAAAAAACTTTTGGTTCCAGCAGAGCGAGACATTATCTCATACGCCTTCTCTCTATTTTGACCGGTTTTTTCTTTTCCCTTTTATTGTTTCTCTTTTCTTTGGATTTTTTACTTTTATAATTTTGCGTTTTTTCCCTTTTCCATTCTTCTATCTCTTTTTTTTTCTTTTATTTTTTCTTCCGTGATTTTCATTTGTTTTGTTTTGTAATATATGAATAGAATACTTCTTCTTTTTTTTTTTTAATTTACCCCGATTATGTAATCATTATTTTGGTTGAGGCTACATTTTTTTATTATTAATATTTTGCTTCTTTATTGTTCATTCATTTTGCAATGTTAAAAAACCTTCTTCCAAATGTATCCTTGTTTATTTTATAACTTTATTTTCATATGTATTTTTAATTTATTTTTTTCGTCTTTCTTGCCCTATTAAAACATGTTTTTGGAAATTTTTGATTAGCCCACTACAATATTTTTTTTCTTTTGGAAATGAGTCTCCTTAAAAAAAAAATTCCACTTCGCCATTTCAACTATTATCTTCTAAGAAATACATTCTCTCTAATTTATTCCTATCGACTTAATTTTGAAATGCACTTATTCTCACATTTTACTCTTGTTAACATAATTTCTTTAATATGTTTTCGTGCTTAATTTTTTTTACTCTTTTTTTTCCTTTTGTCATAAGATCAATTACATTAATGTAATATTTTTAATGTACTTAAAATAAATAGTTTTTCATTGCATATTCCCAATGAAATCTGTTTTGTTTATCTTCTTTAATCTTATTATTTTAATGCAATTTACTCTGAAAGATGTTTGCATTAATTACGTTGCCACCAACAGCTAAAATTTTTATTGTTAAATAAATTAAAAACATAATAATAAAACAATCAAAATATTTAATAAAAACATAAAAATATAGCAATCAAAATTTATCACATAGATAAAACTTACAAAATTACTCAAGCACGTGGTGTTTAACTAATCTTTCTGTAAAACTGGAGTACTGTCGTTACATAGTTTCGTTCTTCGTTACTACCTTTCTTCATTGGGTTGACTTTTTTCTTGCCTCTTCTATGACCGACACCTTGAGTTCACACTGCTTGCTCAGTTCACATAAACATAATCACGTGATATATCTGTGGCAATAAGGCCTTTCAATGAATGGACCACTGTTCTGGGTTTTTTTTTTTTTTTTTTTTCATTTTTCATCTTTACTCCCTTGCCCTTGCCCTTGTTGAGTGAAAACTCGACATAATTCCCTTTATGTTGCGGGAAATTAATATTTTAACTGATTTCTCATAAGGGAAATGTTGCGCGAATAACATTAATAAATAATTAATTGTCAATTCAGGTCAATAGAGATATCTTTTGTCATTTTAAAATTATTGGTCAGCATAAGGTATAACTTTAGGAAAATTATATGGTAGAGTATGTAAAATATTCAGGTGGGAAAATTAAGAGAGACAAGTAGGATTCCCTTTATATCGGGAGAAATTAACATTTTCACTAATTCCTCGCAAGGGAAATACTGTGCGATTAAAAGGATATTTGGCAAATCAGTTCTAATAAAAAATTTTAGTTGCTACAGTATAAAGCTTTTATATGTCACAATTTAAAGTTTCAGTTCTAACCACACTTTTCAAACACCCTATATTAATAAATAATTAATAGTCAATTGAGGTCAAAAGAAATATCTTTTGTGATTTTAATAATTTTTGGTCAGCATGTGGTATAACTTTAGGAAAATCATGTGTTGATTCAGAGCCAAAAAAAGCTATTGATAAAACATATTTTAGAATGTCAAATTACATCGAAATCATATTTAAGGCATGACAATTTAACTAAATTTGATGAAATTTTGAAGGTTTATAATTGTGCCCTACGAATAAGCAATAAAATATGTGTTTCCCTATCTATTACAAAATTCTCCTTTATAATTTAATCTTTCAAGTTATCAGTTTTTGGGTTCAACAAAAAAAGTTTGGAAATTGTTTTAAGTGAAAATTGGCATTTTATTTCCGGAGTAAACTTCAAGTACAAATTTGGTTGTCAACTTCTCTATGACTTACGGAAACACGTATTTTAAATGTCCAAATTTTGCCAGTTAGACTTAAGTGGTTGAATGTGTAAGCGTGCAAATGTGTGATCTAAGGTTTAAATGTTGGTGGGTTCATTTCTCTTTAATATAGTGGGAGCCTCCGTATAGAAAATAAAGAAAAAAATCTTTATGATTTACCATAATATTGACTGCATTAACAACTTGTAAAATTTTCAATTGGTGAAGCAAGTAGCTTGTGTGAAAAATGTTTTTACACAATCACTAATTTCTTAGCTTTTGATGTTGTTGTTTACATCCATGTAAAACTTATGAAAACAGTTCTTAATGTTGCCCTTTCTTTTAATTTAGCTCTAAAGTGACTGTTTTTCTTTTCTTGTCTTTGTTAGGGCCCCTTTGACATTGTTGTTGGAGATAGTTTTTAGATTGCTGTTTGGTAAATCATGCTTTTGTCCAACATACTTTGGAACCTAAATTTCATTCAAATTAGGAGGAAATAAATACAAAAAAACAAAAAACAAAAAACAAAATTTATTAGGAAAACCCAGAAGAGGCAAGCTTATACAATCTCTATTTGAACTCCATCCTACCACATTTTGTTCCAACTAAAAATTAAAAGTTCACATGTTCTATAAAATTTTGCAGGAGAGGAGTTTTTTTTTTTTTTTTTAAAGGTTCTGAAAATAGTATGAACATCTTCACGTCCTTTTCTGTTTACACTGCGCTATGTGGACAAGTTCAAGTCAATGAGGGGGGGACCTGATTGGGCTTTCTTCACTTGTTATTTTTGTTTGTTTTCTTTATCTTTTCTTCAGAAGAGTCCTTCTAGTTAGGAACGCAAAGCTATAGACGTCTAGACCTCACGCATGACGTGGTCTAGATCTTTTCTCAAGGAAAAGAATCTTCAAAACAAATTTTCATTTTCGCCATACTATACACGAGTAGAACACGGTCCTTGCAATGCTTCCCCCCCAGGCACAATGGGTAGTTATTGAACCAAAACCAAAATATTTTCATCATCCTATCAAGAGACTTGTCGTGTATTTAACGTTATCAGTTCAAATCAAAACTCTTGATTGTTACAGTATAAAACTCTCATATAGTAATAATTTTAACCAATTGGTTCCAGATGTTGGTATTGAAAAACATTTTTCACAAAAATAACAAAAACGTAGTTATAGTACAGAATGTATATAACAAATATTTTTCTCAAAATTTTTTTATAACACACTATAGATTATATTAATTTAATGTTTAAATAAATATATTCAACTTTGCTTACCTAGATGAAGAGAGAGAAAGGAGAAACTCAAACAACAAAGAGGTTCTTAATAGTCAAAACCACCGTCTTCTTCATTTAGTCCTGAGCACCGGATGGACAAACGGATGGATGTAGGAGAAATATCGTTTCTAAATAAATCACTCAACTAACTTTTAGTCTCCTGAAAATCTCAACATATGAGCAAAACAGAACTGGAAATGGAAGAACACTTCTTTTGTTTCTCTCTCTTACACACCTATGTGAGGGCATTTCTATAGAGTTTTTTTTTTTCTCCAAGACTTACAAGTGTGTTTGAATGAATAGAGGAAGCCTTTACATATAGTGCATGAATCTTCTTATTTGAATTTAATATCAAATATTTAATTAAAATAAAAAACATAAGTTTCTCATTTCCATAATGTCATAGGCATCACACACAGAGAGAATCTCAATGTAGGTGGTGCCAACTTCCATGTGGTGTAGGTGAGAATACTGCTTGTTACCTAATCTCATTTGTTTCTGTGTTTAATTTTTCATATTTGAATTAAATCACATTTATTCAAAATTAGAAATTCTAACTATGGAAACTAAGTAAACAAGCTTTGAAGTGCACAAGGAACTTTCTCTTAACAGCGTAGGCACCATACATATAGTGGGACCCTCCCATTGTGTGTGTCATACACAAAGGGACCCACCCACTGTGTCTTCCAAAATTAATTTTTAATAAATATAAATTAATTCATAATTAATTTATTTTAGGTGATTTTGAATTTAGAATTCCATAATCCTAAATTAATTTTTTGAGCTAATAATTCCACTTGTCCAAACAATATTTATGAAGATAGCGGGGGACCCATAATTTCAAGCTCTTATAAAAACTAATATATTAATTAAACTTTTTAATTAATATATTACTAATTTTTTAATTCCAATGTAACCCCACTAAATACTTGAAATTATAGATATTTAATTACTCATTTATTAGAGTTGTCCACTTGATATAGCTATTACATATAAATTGATCCTCTATAAATAATTCATAATTAGAGCTCGGTAAAATTCGTTCTCTTTAATTACTGCTTTATCTTTAAGTGCTATTAATTCTCTAATTAATAATAAATTTATGAACGTAATCACAAATTAAGCGATTTTATTCTTTAAGCCCCAAATTAATATTCAAGAGAATTATTTATCTGTTTCTTGTTAGAGAATGAATGGATTCTATACTGCAATATTAACATTCTCAGCTACTTACTTACAAGGAATAGGATTAGATTCTCAAATCCATACCAAGTAAATTAAAAGACATAAATTTATAAATAGGAGTTTGTTAATAACTTAAGATTAAGATCATCTTACATATAACCATCGATCGATGTAATTAAAACTTGATATATTTAATGGAAATTAATGGCTGTTCATATCTCATCGTATCCTGGTCCTACATTATCTCATTATATAAAGTGTATATGTTTAAGGACTCATTATATTAAAAGTCCAGATAAGACCATTCCATTTTCAGTGAACATAATATGCACTAGTAACGCAATTAAAGATTCAGTACTTTAATTGAATAATTAATCATAATAATTAATGATATATTATTAACTATTTTAACTATCATCATTAAATATTATCCTCTTGTATATAACATTTATATACAATATTTAAGGTCATATAAATAATTATGAAATTTTGATGATATTTATAAATTATTCAAAATATATACATGCAAATCTGATGAATAAATTTACTTCATTTATTTATAAATATGTCCTTCATAAAACATCATATCTGCTTTAAGGGCATTTATCCTAATATCAAATGCTCCCAAACACCCTATTACTCCATATATGAAACTCTCCTAATCAAACTAATTGAATATGAGATTCTTAGTCCTTCTCCTTTAGTTAGGTAAAGAGGCCGATAATTGTCGTCGCCTAGGATTAAGTTATCAAACTATTTACAACGATGGAGACATGATTTTATTCTTGCAAGGCATGAACTAAAATAAAAAGCTTAAAACTAATAAAGAGGGTTTAGAAGATGTTAAAATCCTCAAAATATTAACTTTTACTAGGCTAGTTTAATACATTACTATTGTTCTTTACAAGTTTTCATACTTGTTAAGTGTGGCATAACAACCATGATCTTGTGTTGTTGTATGTATTGTCATTAGATTACAAGCACGATAAAAATAAAATAAAATAAACATACAATTTAGATATATCTTGTCTCTAGAGAAAAGCAACAAGCCAAAATCATGATCTTCTGTGGTGTTTTGAGTATACTGTATATGTTGGGGTTAGTTTGAGAAATACTACTTTTGTGGTATTGTTTTTTAATTTTACTATTGCTATGAAAAAATTTGAAACCTATTATTAACAAAGAATATAAAAACCTAATTAAAGACAAGTATTTTCGGTTATTTTTTTGAAAATCGGCTATTAAAGCTTCAATTAAGGGCCACTAGGGCAAAAATACAACACAAATTCAGAGCCAATAAAGTATGTGCCACTCTCATGACTAGGCAGTTAAATTGCACGATGGCTATACGTAGCTCTCATAACATGATTTTGCCACACAATACCACATTCTTGTCCTAAATGGTCCCAAATTAAATCCTTTTTACCGAGGGTGTAAACAACAAGGTTTAGACCATTATCTAGCCAGACATCTAAACACCTTTCGTCCTCATTGGGCGAAGGAGACATACACACAATAGCCGGAGGTGGGAAAACCACCTCTTTTATTACAAACTAAAAAACACAAAATAAATAAACAATAATATATGAAACAGACAGAGATAGGCATATATTGGTGGAACTTTGACGGAGAGTCGTCTGCTACCGTCTTCCCTGCTTCCGACTAACAATGGGTTGGCTCATTCCCTGACAGTTTCCTCCTCCCTTTAGTGGCCCTATCGGATCTGGCTTCCATGCACGAACAACAAGTTTTTCCCTAGGGATGTCCACCGTTGCTAGATCCTTCTGGCCACTCTCCTACTCTGCTTGCCTCCACCATTTTCCATCGTCGTCTACTCCTCCCTCCCTTTGGCTCCCCCCACTATGGCCCCCTTGACTGGAACTAGATCTGGCTACAAATGGCTGATCTTGGCCAACCTAGCCCTGGCTGGCCACACTCCCCTCCCCCCGTGTTTGCTGGCATAGAATTCCAACAACATTCTACCTATTTTGGCGGTAGCTTTTGGTCGGCCCTCCTTTGCCTCATTCCCTTCTATTCCCCAACCTTGTCAAGACCTAGCCTCCCTTTCTCACAGATTCAAGTCCTTGACAGCTAGCCAACACTAGCGCCAGTTGTTGGATCGAAAGGGAGAGGGGGCGGCATCTCACCTTCTCCAAAGAGTCCTTAGAACACTTCTCCTCAAAACCCTAGCACAGCAATATGTCTTATCTTACAAGTATTTAGGTTAGGGTTAGGTAAACAAATGTTATCAAAGAGGTATTTTGGTCTTTTTGACTAAGAAAAATGGTATGAATAAAAGAATGAAAAAATAAGTCGTAGAATATAATAGTGATAGTAAAGAAGTAATATAAAATCTAATTTACTCTATAATGTTGCCAAATAAAAAGCCAATAATTAATCAATTACAAATAAAATTACAAAAAAAAGGCATATAACACTACCAATAACAATGTTAACCTCATCTTACCTACTAACAAAAAACAAAAAAAAAAAAAAAACAATGTTAACCTCATCTTACCTACCAACAAAAAAAAAAAAAAAAAAACAATGTTAACCTCATCTTACCTACCAACAAAAAAAATCTTAACCTTGTTTGTCAACCTTGTCGGAATCCGATATCAAAAGAGACAAAGAAAAGAGAAATTGTACCAAATAACATACTTATAAGTTTTAATGTAAGAAAATAGCACACTTTTAAAAATATTTAAATACATAAGCCAAATTGTTTTAGAATTTCAAAATTATCATTATCTTTTTAATCACCCACAAAAAACCTACCATAGTTTTCCTCTCCTCTCTCCCCCTCTTTCCTCCTCTTCTCTCTCCCAGCTCTAGCGACGAGTTTGGCGATGACTCTAGTGCCCCTTTGTGACGACTGATGAGATTGTACAAGTGCATATTTTACTAGACTTAAATCATTTATTTACGTTTTTATTTCTTGTTAAATCCTCTAATTAATAGCATTTTTATGTTTGATAAAGTTTTTTTGTCTTAGTATGTAAATATGTCTAAATATGTGTTTTTATGTTTAGTAATATTTTCTTTCATCTTTGGAGTCATTTTTTAGTTGTGTAATAGTTAATTATTTGAAAATAATTAAAACCATAAAATGATTTTGTGTGAATTTATTTTTAGTCTTGAAGTGTTTGAAGATAAGTTTGTAGTTTGTAAATATGTTTTATAATATTTCTAGTAATTTTTTTAAAAAATTCCCAAGTCTTAAATAATATACCTATGTGAAATCGTTAAAGTTCATTACTATTAGAAGTTTTTATTTATTTTTAGTGTTTTATTGTAAAATAACTAATTTTAATTATTGTAAATATTTTCTTTATAAAATAATTAATTTTAATGTGTTTACTTATCTGTAAATTTGGAAAATGGAGGAGAAATGAAGCCAAATGATGCAAAAATATCAATCAAGAGTCAATATTTCACCAAAGTCAAAAGAAGGACCACATGTCTTCGATTATAAGCTTGCATTGAAACTCACCCATATGTTCTAGTCTTTTTCTCCCTTCTTTTTTAGACAAGCCATGGGACTATTCACCATGTGCCTTCCAATATTAAATTAAAATAATAATAGTAATTATTATTATTATAAAATAATAGAAAAATCATTTTTGATAAAGTTTTCCACTCATCAAATCAAGGAGTCCATATTGCTTTGCTAAAAATTCAACTCATGGAATCTGTGTTTTTATCCAAAATCAGTGAAGTCTTTTTCCAAAGCATCAAAGAATATGGGAACAATCAAAGGCCAAAATCATGTCCTTCCATTTCTAGATCCGACGGTCTGTGTTAACCAATCTCTGGCCCCACGTGTCCTATGCCACATCCTCTAATCTTGGCTATTTCTTCAGTCTTGGTCAACACAATCTATGGTTTAGATGCGTCCGCTTTCGTGTTCTCAACTCACATGTTGTACCAGATTTTGAACTAAAATTTGCACAATCAATAGGCCTGATCTAGAGAAGAAAAGAAGGAAAAAAAATGTGATGAAAAAATTATAAATATTCGCCTGCTCTATGTAAATCCCTTGTTTGGTTAAGGGTGGTTCCTACCACAAACTCAGTTATGAACAGTGTAAAACTCTCATATATTACAGTAAAAAGAAAAAAGTTGCTATAGTATAAAACTCTCACATGCTATAGTAAAAACAATTCCCACCATTAGCTAAACACCTTGAGTCAGCCTCCCTTTGTACATGTGTGCATTCCCTTACCTATCAAAGGCGAGGTTCTTCATCAGCTTTTCTTCGTCCCTCATTTCCTCAAAGGCAATAGCCTTGAGTAATTGATCCAGGACCTATTCAATATTGAAAAACTTCTACAAAAGTTTGGATCCTTCTTGGATTATATGTGTGTTTATTTTGTGTAATAATTATTATTAATAAAAATAATATTTTTTTAAATATATTTTTATTGTTTTTATTTTTAAAATGTCTTTTTAATTTTATTTTTGTTGTGGTAAATTAAAAGGTAAAACTTTGGTAAAATTAACTAAGTTAATTTCAATCTCTAAGGGTTTATGTGACATATTGTATTGTATTGTATTGTATTGCATTGCATTTTTTGTATATAATACAATATAATACAATGTAATGCAATATAATATAATGCAATATAATACAGTGCGCC
The DNA here is from genome assembly GCA_946598075.1 of Artocarpus hirsutus. Classification (NCBI taxonomy): domain Eukaryota; kingdom Viridiplantae; phylum Streptophyta; class Magnoliopsida; order Rosales; family Moraceae; genus Artocarpus; species Artocarpus hirsutus. Next base: position 144,801 of record CAMOHE010052985.1, on the reverse strand, counting down.
AAACATGCTTTGAGTGGAGATAAGGCCAAAATTATTTTGAAATAGCAGGTTAATATTCACTTTAACTATTTTTCTTATTAAAAAGAATTTGATTTATCGTAGATATACACTAGCACAATAAATGCTTAAGATTCGTTAATAAGTTAAAATATTAGAAGACATATAAGCCGATATTATTTGTAATTAAGAGTTTCTGCTGCATTGTCGACATAGACTGAATAGTGAATGCTTGAAAATTCTTGATTTATTGTAGACAGATGATGGTACAGTATATTCTTAGGCCTTATGATAAATAATCAAAAGAGGGTAAAAATAAACCTTAGTAATTTAACCTATGGTGGATCCTATAACCACAACACTTTTACTATTGTTGTTTACTTTTCTATTTTAGTCTTTATTCTTTTGGTTTATAGCTCAAAATCCCATAGAGATCTTGTTGTTAAATTGCAAAAAAAAAAAAAATAGAATTTGTAAATATTTTTATTTTTATTTTAAATGTTTATAAACTTAATTATTTAAGGTAGAAGACTTCCCCTATGGATTTGACTTTGAACTCACCGAGACTGTATTATTTGAGTCAACCTACATGGGTTTACAGTGTACCACATTTTGGATCGGAGCAAGTTTTTGGCACTGTAGCAAAGTCTAAAGACTAAGGTATAAATTAGGTTACATCAACAACGCCTACCTCCACAACTCTGGCGCTTCCCTCTACAAGACGTTGCACTTCTCTGGCACCTACTCTTGGCCCAATGTCATCGTAGAATTATGCAGCCTCTCGTTGCCAATACCGTCAACCTTATGGATCTCTGATTTTCATTAGCAGCAGAGAAACTTGCAGCACCCTTCACCAAAGCTTGTGATTTTTCACCATCGTGAGGTTGTGGCTCTTCTACTTCATTCTTGTCATTGCAAGGCCAAGCCTCGTGAGCTTCATTCTCACCGTTGTTTCGTCGAGCTCAGCCTCATAGATGTCATGTAATTGGAGCCTCACGACCATCACCGCAGTAACTCGATGAATCCCAATAAGGGCCTTCACAAGCTCAACTCTGTGCAACTCTTGTCATGAACAACAGAGTGACTCTAACAAGACCTACTCCTCTGGTGTCATCGCTCTCCACGTCCAACACCTTTGATTGAATCCGACGATTCCTCCAATGCCATCACTGTTCACAGTCGAGAAAGGTAGAAAGCGAAAGAGCATACATTTGAGGAAAGAGAGAGAAAGAGAGAGAGTAGAAAAGGCATACTTGGCTGTTAGGGTTTTCAATTTGGATATTTTAGTAATTATATCATTTAATTAATGCTTATTTAAAATTAAATGGTTTATTTACTAAACTTTTGAACATTTTGGTCTATTAAAATTTATTCAACTATCAATTAAGTCTATTTCCCTCATTGTCCTCAAAGAAAATTAGAAAACTTAGGCCTAGGTGGTCCAAGTGACTCCTTTATGTTTTGACCCCAAAATTATTATTATTGTTTTTATAATTTCTTCTTTGAAATTTTTAATTTGCAATATTTGTATCAAAATGTTTTGCAAAAAAGCTTCATTTGCACCTCAAATTTAACTTGTGAATTTTGATATACTTATATTTTGAATTTAAAATACCAAATAAACCAAAAATCAGTCACAATATTATAAAAATTCATAATTTTACAAACCGTAAACTTCAATATTTAAATTAAAATTTTATTAAAATAATTGTAATGTGGTTCTACTTAAAGATTTTTGTGTAACTCATGTCCCCTCTAAACATTTTTTCTGGCGCTGTCATTGCTTACATTTTTATGTGAAAGAGAGCTAAAGAAAATTAGAAAAATATACTTTTTTTTTTGCTTTTAATTCAAAAATTTTGAGTTTTATTCCTTCCTCAACCTCTAATAGGAATCTAACAGGATTTCCCTTCCTTTCCTTTTTCAATTCACATATGATCCTTTGCGTTCTCCTTCTTCTTCTTCTTAGTATTATGTAGTACTATATGATGCAGCAGAATTGAGAAGAATAGAATTTTTTATTCAATATGAATATTCCAAGTCTTCCTAATGCAATAGCTAATTTTGGTATCAATTATACCCCACTAATCAAACAATAACATCTACTCACTAAGACAAACATCAAAGTAGACACATAATCATAAGCAAACAGCCAAAACAAAGCCAAAATATAAGAACGATAATTATATCTAAATTTTCCTACATTGGTTTAGCCTGTTTATGAAAAAAAAAAATGATCCAGAGTTCGATAGAAGCATGTGAAAATGAACTTATAACATGTGACATGGATAATGAAAATTGTGGAATGATGAAAGCTCTAAAGAGGGGACAGTTTCGGCTTATGAGAATTATATAATCACATCCAAAACCCAAAAGGGCACCAATGCAGTGAACAAATGTAAAACCCTCAAAATCAAAGTCTAGTGTCCCAACAATTTGCCCAAAAAAAATAGATGGCTTAGTAAATCTTCACAAATAACGCTCTCAATTTTTTGTTTTCCAAATTGTAATTCAATTGTTTCAATTCCTTAATTTAGTTTGTTGGCTCATTTTAAATTTCACCAATTATTTCAAGACCATTTCACCAATTATTTCAAGTGTGATCATCCAAGTTTTCAATTTCAACCACATTAAAAGGATGCATAAACCCTTATCATCAAGACCAATTGAATCATCCATATTCTCAATTTTGCCCATATCAAATAATCCATAATCCCTTTTTGATCACTAATTCCACATTTAATAAATTTGTTGTCCATTGTGTCATCGAAAGTGATTTTACTTTTTTTTTTTCATAATTGAACCAATCCTCTACAAATTGCAACATATTAGAGAGAGCTACGGCTTTTTACCTCATAAATTGGGTCTTGATTTCTATGGGAAATTGGACTTAAAACTTGAGGGATGTGAACATCACACTCGGGTCAATTTGTTGGCTGTCATTAGAAAACTCGATCAGGGACATTTCTTTGCTTGTTGGGCACAGGATGTGATTTGGGCTCTTTTGTTTCAGGGCTTGCTCAATCTTGAGCCCATTTATGTACGAGTGAATGTCATGTCATCTACATTTCGTGGAAGAGAAAAATAGCTCCACCTTCGGGTCTCTGGCTATGCTAATCCTGCGCCTGAGCTGACTGTTTTCAGACACGGACGACGAAGCCTTCGGCAGCAACGATGAGAATGGAAACAAATCAAATTTGGTTTCTTCTCTTTGGATTCGTTTTCGATAGAGCATGGAAGAGGAAGACGACTTTGAGCACATGTTCCCGCCGCCACTGCTAAGCCCGCTCCGGCGAGTGTATGTGTCCGGCGATTGTACTGCTGGTCGAGGGGATTGGGGATGATTATCTTCCAACTTCTGGCAAAGTCGAACACCATCACCTTGGTAGAGTTAGTACTAACAAATCAAAAGTTTGTAGTCATGAGTTTCTAAATTCTTAAAATATGGACCAACAAACTAATAGATTAAGAATTTGACAACTTTAGAAGCTGTTTGGTATTTTTTAAAAATAGATAAAAATGTTTTTGTTTTGAAAAATAATAATTTTTAGAGACTTTTACTGAGAGCGTTTTTAAAATTTTTGTCTTAAAAAACCTACAAAAACATTTCTAAAAATTTTAAGAACAAAAACAAATACGGCCTTAGTATCTAAATTCTTAAAATATAAACTTCAGTGCTAAGAGTTACAAAATTTAGGGGCCTATGGCCCAAAATTCCCTGTACAATTTATTTGATAGGTTAGGCATGAGTAGTTATAGGATATATGATTAATTATGGTTTAAAAAGTTTAAGAACTTTTAATTTGTTATTGTAATTAATGTGTTGGAGTAGAGCTAATATGTTGGCACTTGATTTGTTTAAGTGTGAATCAATATTTGTGCTTGAAGATAAGTATGAGATCCTAAAAAGGGAACCATTTAATCCAAACAACGATAGCAAAAGAAGAGCAATGGTAATGAATTGCATTGCCAAAGTGGCGTCGAAGGGATAAAAAAGTAAAGTCTAAATTGATTTAAAAAAACCCATTGGATAAATGAGAGATGAGCTACAAAATTACATAAAGATGCTAGTTGAAGAGCATGTGCTAATAATAATAACAAAAGGAAGATCACCTAAAAATAAAAATAATAAAGTACATCTTTGGTACAAGCTAGTTTCGAGTTTCACTATCCCTAACTCAATAAGGAAGCATGAATAAATGCCTTGCGACTTTAGGAGTAGCCTCTACACAACTTTGTTGAGTCATTGAAGGATAACCCCGATGCTTCAAACTCCCCAACAATGTGACTAAATACTACTCTTCAATTATTAGTAAGCAATGGAAAGCGTTTAAGGATAACAAATTTAGTCCAGCACAGAGATTTCAAAACTTCCTAAGGAAAGAAGAAAATTACATAAGTACCTGCAACTTAGAGCTTGTGGGATATATATATATATATATATATATAAAAGATCAAATAGGCATGTTAAAAATTTATTTTCTTTATTAGCATAAAATTATAATTTTATTATTTCCTTTAAATTAACCACACATTTCAATGCAGACGGAAAAGAATGGGACAACGAAACCTCCTCCATACTAAGTTTTGTGGAAGTTCATCGAAAAATCAAGGAGGCAAATTCAAAAGTTCGGATTACATATAGGGCACTAGGGAGCTCAGTCTGAAATAATGGTTGAGTTGAAAACATTGTAACAATTCAAATTTTTGATGAGAAAAAATTGTCACAAACTTAGTTTGAATTGAAAATTGCAGTTTTTAGACCATTACGTATCATGCTTAAACATAATTTTTTACTTGTCTTATCTTATTTTAAATTTTATATTCCTTCCAAAATTTCAAGGAAATTGTTTTTGTTAGACCTTCCCCATGTCACCGTCGACCCCACATGATCCCACCCTATGGCTGTGGCCATGCCCTATCTGTCGCACCTCCTCAAGATAGAGAAAAAGAAAGAGAGAATAGAGAGGATTTTTAATTTAAAATTTTATAAGTTTTTTATTTATAAAATTTAGAATTCATGTCTATTTTCTTACTTCTTTTTAATTTGTAGTCTATAATTTTGCTATAATTTTTAAAATTTTATATATCCTTCATTTAATTTTTCTTGATATGCTAGCATATGTACGCCTCTTAACTAATTTTTCTGGCTCCATTTCTATACAAGATCATGTCCATATATAAGTATTGGTTCCTTTAATATGTATCTATATATACACACATATATCAACATACACATATAGGAGAATGAAAGGAATTTTATTTATTATTATGCACCACTTTAAATCTCAAAATGTCTAAATGAAACTAAGATTAAACTACAAAAATACCAATCCAAATAAGAATATATAAAGCCTATAGGGTAAAAGTAAATACTCAAATAAAATAGTGCATATAAGAATGTACAAGTTTACGATATAAACTATGAGTTACTAAGTCTTTTCGTAGAGAAAACTTATACGAGTAAAGTACTCATATACAATGGATAAATAATTACATTTTGATACTTATGAATTTAAAAAAAATGTTGCAACATTATATTAATATTTATATAAAAGGAAAAGTCCAAAAGAGAGTTTTAAGGTTTAAAAGGTTTAGTTTGAAATTGCATGCTTTATTATTACGGTCACAAAAAACTTTGTGTAATTGGATGTAGTCTAGATATAAATAGTACCATTTTATTTTTTTAATGTAAATAATAGAAGTACTAGCAAATTAATTTATTTATTTCTTTATGATGAGCTCAAATATTTTGGATTTATTGTTATTTCTAGAAACTCCTAAAAGAGATTGATTAGAAAATTGAGAAGTCAAATCAAAAGAAGTATTATTTAGACCTACACATTAAGATTTGTTAAAAAGAACGCTTTTCCATAATTTCTTTTTCATATAAAAAATTGTCCTAAAGAACTTTTTCATGAATATTGTATATTTCTAAAGTAATGATTGTACATTCAATAATGATATATGTTGATGGAGAACCAAATATGTATTGTTCTCTTTTTGTGATGAGACTGTAAAAAAAACACATTTCTTAATGACTAAATCAATCATTTTGCATTCACATTTCTCGCTACATCCCTAAATTATAGCATTTGTATATTAATTAGTATTTTAGTGTGTTTGTATTAAAAATATATTTAAAAATATGTTTTTATTGTGTTTTTATATTTAATAATATTTTTAGTAATTTTTAGAATCATTTATGTGTGAAAAATAATTAATTAGTTTGTAAAATATTTAAGACTGTAAAAATAATATTTTGTGATTTTATTTTGACTCTTAAAGCATTTGTAAATAAGTTTTTAGTTTGTAAATATGTTTTATAATATTTCTAGTACTTTATAAAAATATTCGCGACTCTTAAATAGAATATCTATTAAGGTTTATCAATTTTAAAAGTTTTTGTTTATTTTTAGTGTGTTTTATGTGTTTTATTGTAAAATAAAAATTTAAAATTATTGTAAAAATTATGTTTTATAAAATAATTAATTTTAGTTTATTTATTTTATTTTAGATTTAAAATCTGCAAGAAAAACAAAGAAAAACGGCTCAAAAACAAACAAAATGGACCTCAAATGGATGAAAAATCAAAAAGAAAATAAAAATATAAAAAGAACTAACATGTGGCACTTCCAGAACAGTTGGATCAAACTGTCTAACTTAGCCAAGTTGCCCATGTGTCCACTTTTCCCCTTAGTATTTGGTGCAGCGCATCCCATTTGCATGCGGTTTCATCTCCGTTCAATCAACTTACCAAGATGCAATCCAATGGCCATAATTCGTCCTCGTGGCCCCAAGAAATGCCCAAAATTCAAGCTGCTAGATCAAGTCTTCCCTTGAGTTTTCTATGTAATCCATGGCTATTGTTTGTCCGACCGGTACAAGCACCACATTGGATCAAAAATATATATCTACATATTCTAAAGTTGATTTAGGCGTGAAAAAAAAAATCTAATAAATCAAATTTAATCTGATTTAGATAATATTTGGGCGGCTAAAAAATATTCCAAAAAATCAAACAAATCCCCAAAATTACATCCCAGTCATTTTGCATAAAAAATATCCAAACAAAATAATGCAATAAGAAAAAAAAATAAAAATATGTAAATAATAATTTTCTTCACCTATAAATACCCCTCCTTCTATGAATTGTAATTCACCCTTTCTCCTTGTGAGAAATTCCTCTTCTCTTGTAAAAATATAGTTCTAAGTTTTTGTTTTCTTAGTTTTAGTCTTATGATTTTGTCAAATATTTTATAGTTTTTATTTTGTAAAATAGTTATGCTTAGTAAAATTATGTGTACTTTTAATTTCATAATGCCCTTCTAATTTCCATTTTAGCTAAAGAGAAAGGGGGAAATTTTGTCAAAATTAAGTTAAATATTTTTAGATTTTCAAAGTTTTCAAAACAGTTATATTGTCAAAATTATTTTTAGAAAACTTATGATTTTCATGTTTACTTAGCTAAAATTCTTGCAAAATTAAGTTTTGATTTATTATAGGCATAGGTTAGCATGGGTGATGCTTACGAACACTTTAATTATTCGTAAATAGGGAATGACATGGTAAATGTTTAACTTTAATTTTGTTAGTAATTTTAGTTAGTTGATTTTGCAATAATACTTATTTGTTAAACATAAGTTTTTGATGCATTATAGACATGAATTGGCACATTAAATGCTCTGTAACTCTTGATTTATTATAGATAAAAGATGACATATTGCATACTTAAACCATTTTAATAAATAGTTTTAGAAAAGCTAAAACTTTTTTAAGTTAATTGTCGGAATAAAATCTTTAATCCTCAACACTGTTATAATTGTTGTTTCTTTTACGTTAAACTGCACTAATTATTGAAATTCCATCTTCCTTTTAATTAAGTTAAATTTCTTATTATTGAAATTTCATTTTACATTCTAATTTAAATCGTATTTCTTATTATTGAAATTCCAAAAAAATTATAAAAAAAAATTTAAAAATGTGAAAAGTAAAAAAAAAGTATAAATATTATCAATAAATTAACTTTAATCCTTAAATTCTTTAACTAACAAATAAAAATAATATAATTGATATATTGGACCTTTGCAATTCATTTTCCTTATGGAATTGACCTTAGATTTATCGAGTATTATTACTTAGACAACTTTATACTTGAGGTTAATCGGACTTATACTTTTAGACTGGAACATTCTTTAAAAAAGGTTTTGACTTATTGGTTTTTCCTGATAAAGTTTTTAATGAGGCAGTTTCTAGAGCAATTTATAAAAATGTTGTACTCTTTTTCCTTGATGTAAACAAGAATTTTTTTAATCTTTTATTCTCTTGATGTGAAAAATGATCATTTTCGCTATCTAGGTGATAGCGAAGAAATTATTAATAGTGCAAATAGTGGTATTGGTGCATTAGTATATTTTGCTAATTCCACAAGATCTCACATGGCCGTAATTATTAATCTACTAGAAAGGTATACTTATTAAAGAGATTGGAATAGTATTAAACAAGCACTTCGTTATCTTTGTAGAACATTTGATATGGCTGTTTTATTTGCAAGATACAAAATCAGAACTAACTGGTTATACAGATGCTGAATATTTTGCTATATCTTAGCACTTTATAAAGCAAAATATTATTATTTCATTTTTGAATCATATCAAAATGCTGACAATTCATGAGATAAATCAAGAATGTATCTTGTTGAGATTTTTAGTCCAACATTTCCAAGAAACATGTGACCTTTTATTCATCAAAGGAAATTTGACGGTGTTATACAAGACAAATGTAACATGTATCGCCTAAGGAGACATAACGAAGCATGTTTTGCAACAATTCTTTTTCGTGCATGAGCTCCTGAAGGATGACATGTATAAAATCTGTTCGAATGACAACTTGGGTGATTTGTTCGAGTAACAACTTGGGTGATTTATTTATGGAGGCACTTTCTTTAGCTATATTTGAGAAATTAGCATATAAGAGTATGCATAGACGTAGAGATCTTTGTTAAAACTGCCAATGAACACATGTTGACATGACGGGGAAACTATTGCATGTTGTACTCTTTTTTCCTTGAAGTATATTTTGTCCTATTGAGTATTTCTTGTAAGGTTGTTAACAAGACAGTTTTAAGTGTAGATCCTACCAGAATAATATGCTCTTTGTCCTTTACTAAAATTTTTTCCCATAGTATTTTTCTTAGTAAGATTTTGAAGAGGCATATTCTTTGTTTATTGAACATCAAAAAAGGAGTGTCAAAATTCAATTGTATATATAAATGCCACCTTTTGGTATTTTATAACCCTCGTGCATGTATTTTATTGCATATTAACACCCACTACTAGAAACTTGATATTATACGACCCTTATTTAATGACTTTTTTCAAAAACTGTCATTGTAAAGGGGAAAATGCAGGAAATATGCCAAAAAAATACAAAAACTGTTGTGTTAGGATATAGAACATTTCACAATGGTTTTTAGTAAAAAACGTCATGGCACGTTCAATTTTACACGATGGTTTTCATTTAAAACTATAGTGGAAGGCGCGTCAAAAATTCTATTTCATCTCGATAATCAGAAATAAGTCGCAAACTCAACTCTCAAAAACACAACCCGAATATCTTGAAACTGTAGTCGCCGTCCCTCTCCACCTTCATCCTTCTTAGTCTCCTTCCTTATAAGTGTTTAATTAGATATTTATATTTTTTGATATTATTGATTAGCTTTTGGTTTGTGAATTCATGATTATGATTGATTATTTAGATATGTTGGGTATGATTAATTTGTCGATTTTTTTAGTATGATTAATTTATGAATAAGATTAATTTTTGAAAACTATAGATTTATAGATATTGCTTGTTATTTGAATATGTTTGGGATATATAATTCATAGATATTTGGGTATGATTAGCTATATTAAAATTGATGGGTATGATTAATTTGTAAAATTTGTGGATTTATGGTATGATTTATGTGCTAGATTAATTAATTTGTGAAATTGTTTGTAGTTGAATTGCATATTTCAATTTTGGACTTGCAAAATGGATAAGAAACAGATGTGGGATTTTTAATTGACTAGATAATATGTGAATGGTGCGGAATAATTTTTGGATTTTACGAAAACTTACGCTCAAGATGATATAATTCAGTGTCCTTATGTTCAGTATGGAAACCATAGATCTCATTCAATTCAAATTGTTAGAGGATATGTATTTCAATATGGGACTATAGGTAGTTATCAAACGTGGCATTTTCATGATGAGTCTAAGTTCAATCAAACTTTAGTAAGTAAAGGAAAGGAACCTATTGTGGGGATGATATGGGTGATCATGATAATATGGTTAACATGGTAAATAATTTGGAAGAACATTTTTTACACCGTCTGGAGTTATTTGAGATAATGTTAAATGATATCGAGACACCCATGTATGTGGGGAGTACCAATTTCACAAAAGTGTCTACTTTAGTTAGATTATGGAATTTGAAGGTGTCGAGTGGGTGGTCAAATTCCAATTTTACAAAACTTTTGAAATTTCTAGGAAGGCTTCTACTAAAAGGTAATAAATTACCAACTAGTATGTATGAGGCTAAGAAGACTTTAAGCACTTTAGGAATAGAGTATGAAAAAATACACGCTTGTGAAAATGGTTGTGTCCTTTATAGGAAGGAGTATGAGAAGTTGAATAATCGCCTAGTTTGTAGAAAGTCAAGGTAGAATAAAGGGAATGAGCCATCTAATGGTAAGAAAGAAGTGGCGACAAAGTTGTTGTGGTACATTCCACAGATGCCGTGTTTAAGAAGTCTATTCAAAAACACAAAGCATACCAAGAATTAGACTTGGCACTATGACAAACGGATCAACAATGGTATGCTTAAACATCTGGTGGATTCACCATCAATGGAGGACTTTTAATGCTGACCATCCCGAGTTTAGTATGGAACTAAGAAATCTACAATTCGCTTTATCAATGGATGGAATGAACCCACATGGTAACATGAGTATTAGACATAGTACTTGGCCTGTAATACTTGTCAACTATAATTTCTATTCAAAAATATGTATGAAACGGAAGTTTTTGATGTTGACTCTATTGATTTTGGGTCCCCACCAACCAGGAAATGACATTGATGTGTACTTGGTATCGTTAATCGATGACCTAAAGATCTTATAGAAAATGGAATTGCAGTTAGAGATACTTACAGAAAAGAGACATTCACACTTAATGCAATATTGATACGAATAATTAATAACTTACCCGCATTTGGAAATCTATCCAGTTATTCGGTAAAGAGTTCTATTGATTGTCTTATTTACATAAAGGAAATGTTTCACATATTGTTGAAGAATGGTAAGACAACCGTTTTTCTTGGCCATAAAAGATAGTTTCCAAAGGATCATCATTATCGTAAACAAATGAAAGCTTTTGATGGCAACATCGAAGAAAGAGACATTTCTTGACCTTTGAAGGGTGAACAGGTATTTGAAACAGTAAAAGATATGAAAGTGGAACTTGGGAAGATAAAGTAAGGTAAGGATGAGCCGTTGATAGATGGACCTTAGAAAAAAAGATCAATCTTCTTCGAACTTCCATATTAGAAGACACTTTTTATTTGTCATTGCTTGAATATTATGCATATTGAGGAAAAAAACATTTGTAAATCAATAGTTAGCACGTTGCTTGGCATTCTAGGCAAGACTAAAGATGGTGAAAAAGCATGATTGGATCTCATGGAAATGAAGATTAGGCTATTTGTTTCCCAAGAAAAGAGGAAGTTGCACTTAGTTACCTTCGGCGAAGCATATGTTATCAAGAGGGGAAAAAAGAAACCTTTGTGGAAGTACCGAATAGCTGTTCTTCAAACTTTCAAAAGTTAGTGTTAGTGACGGATTGGAAACTTATTCACGTAAAAACACATGATTGTCATATGTTGATGTAACAATTACTACCACTTGCGTTTTGGAGAATTCTAACAAAGGATGTGAGATTTGCAATTACTAGGTTGTGTTTGTTCTTTAATTCAATATACTCCAAGGTAATTGATACACTTATACTAGATTCAGTAAGTTGGTACAAAACTTAAGCATGCTTGAGAAGCATTTTCCACTAGCTTTTTTTGACTTCATAATTCATTTAACGATTCACTAAGTTAGTGAAGTTAAATTATGGAGTCTAGTGTATTTAAGATGGATAAACCCATTTGAAAGTTATATAAAGGTTTTGAAGGGTTATGTGAAGAACCAAAATAGGCCAATGGGATGTATCGTAGAAAGTTACGTAGCAAAGAAATCAGTTGAATTTTTCTTCGAGTACTTGTCTAATGCGAAAGCAATTGGGGTGCCAAAGACAAGAAACATTGAGCCTAGATGATTATCTATTGGCAATACTTTCTCAGTAAATCGAGAAAAATTGGAGCAAGCTTTTCTTTATGTCTTAGACAATGCTAACAAAGTGGAGTCTTTCATTGTGGTTCACGTGAAGAAATTAAAAAAGGTGAACCCGAAAAGAACAAGAAGTTAGAAGTGGTTGTAAGATGAATGCAAGCAGACCTTTCAAGAGTGGATTAGAGCACATATCTATGTCAATTACACCACATCACAAGAAAGAAGTGTCTCAAAAGACAAAGAACGTAGCTAGAGGACCATCATCGATAGTTACAAGGTATAGATCATATTCCATAAATGATTACGTTTTTTACACTCGTGAAAGAAATGAAAAGCATCCTATGCAAAATAACATTATGACTCTCTATGTTGTGGCTATACATATTTCTTTGGCGAAGGACAAAGAATCCGGTATATGGGACCATGAACTACTTTGGTTTCGTTGAAGATATTTGGGAACTTGATTATTGGGGATTGCATTTAGTACTTTTAAAGTGCAAGTGGGCCGACAATAACTATATTATGACCAATAATAATGGTGTCACGGTGGTTGACTTTAGGCGATTAGGATACAAAAACGATCCCATCATTATGACATTGCAAGCAATCTAAGTTTTTTATAAAAACAGATCTTGAACATTTGGAGTTGTCCCTGGTCGTTCCGATGAAGTGAAGAGTAATTCTTGACGGTAAAGAATTTGTCAAGGATTACATATACATCCCCTTATTCCAAAGGGATTGCCACCAGTTAAAGAGGTTAATGATTTTGACGATGATGTTTCCTACTTGCTTCGTGAAGATGTCGAATGGACCAATGTTGAGGAACCAAACAAAAAAAGAGGAAAATATGAGCATTTGTAAATTAAGATGGGCCATCTTGGGTAGATGAGGAAAGAGGCCTGAAATTGGCCATGTAAGGGGGCTAAAACTATGCTGTTTTGAGGGCCCACCTAAATTTAAGCCCCGCACCTTTGTCATTCTCCCATTTTCGAATTTTTTTCCTCTCTCTTACTCTCCCTATGACCTCTGCTGTCGACCTAACCCCCACGACCCTCACCATGGCCATTCAATACAACATTTCCCCTTGTTCTTAGTCACTGTCTCCACCATCGCTCGAGCCAAATCCTAGCGACCCCAGCTTTGTTCCTGCCACTCGACCTCATCTCTGGACATTCTACCGACTCCACCGCTATTCGACCTCATCCCTCAATGTTCCACCAATTTTGCCACCAACGGGCACATTTCAAACCCTTTTTTTAATTAATTTTTAGTTATATCATGTTTATTTATTATTTATTATTTAGTTTTAGTTTTAATTATTTATTTATATACTTTTGTTAGTTTAAAATTTAATTAGTTTTAGTGTTATTGTTAGTTCTAAACTTAGTGTTATTTGATAGTGTTACTTAGCTTTAGTGTTGCAGGAGTTTTAGTTTTAATATTAATTATATTAATTTGTTATTTATATATTAGTATGTGTTACTTGTATTTGGTGCATGAATGAACTTTAAACCATCTGGTATTTTGGTATAAGAAGAGGTTATTTTTCATGTGTTTGTATATATGATGCCTAAGTATTATTGTGATGCCTATTACATATTTGATGAAAGGCCTCTATGACCGTCACTAGCAATTAGTTTTGTTGGTTTTAGTTTTTTTGTTATTTTTGTATTCTTTAGTTTAGTTGATTTTTAGTTTTTTTGTTATTTTAGTATTCTTTAGGTTTAGTTTTTTATGTTAATTAATTTTATTTTCGTAAAGAAAGTCAAAAGCTTCATGTCTTATTGCAATTTATAACAACAACCCAACGATCTATTATTTTTTCTCTCTTGGCTGGGTAGAGGGCCAAAATGTAGATGCATTGAATTAATTATCTCAATATGCTTTTTTTTTTTTTTTTTTTTACTTTGTACACTTTGCCTGTGTCTCTTTCTCTCTCTCTCTCTGTTTTCCCCCCTTTTTTAGCCAACTAAACGTGTAAAAGTTAACAAGTTTTGTTGAATTCCAACTGCGACTAGACATCTATTATCTACTAATTAAATTTGGACCTACATGATATAAATTTGGTACTCATCATTGCTGCTCACGTGGACCACAGCTTTGACTCCAAACCACAAACATTAATAACGAACTTTTTCACGTGTGAAACTCTCAATGCTTTCTACTAAATCTAACTGGCTCTCGGATTTTTTTTTTTTCTTTTAGATAAGTAATTGGCACTAGGATTTTGAATATCAAGGAAATTCGTAATATCCCTGAAAGAATGAAGCATTGTTTTTCCCAAATCCATGTTGGTTTTTTGGCCAATGTTTCTTCATGTGATTATTCTGTTATGCATGAGCAACGATCTGATTCTTAACGAGACAGTTTTAACGACATATCTATATCTTTACTACTTTTTTTCTCACAGTATTTTTTTTTGTAAGGCTTTAAAGAGACATTCTTTGGTATTTCGTAAACCTCATGCATGCATTTTAATAAATTACCTCCCTTCTTGTTAGTGTGTATTATCTCTTTATAATTTCATTGTATGTAACTTATGTTTTTTTCTTTTACCTATAAATATGATCCATTGCCTACAATTAGAGATTGTATGAATATGTATTTTACACCATTTAAAAATGAAAGAATAGAAAGTGATAACCCTCATATTTTCTTCTCTCTTTTTTACTTACGCTTCATTTGTATTGTTTTATAAAATTAAATACATTTTTATGGTGGTTGTGTACATAACCGAGTGGTAAAATCACACTCGACACCACCACGAGGTAAAGAGCTCAAATCCCCCACTTTTAAGTTAAAAAAAAAACAAATAATTTTTATGCAAAATAAGGGTAAAAGCGTACATATGGTAAAAAAAACATTTTTTTATATATTGAGAGGCATTTTTAGTATTTTAAAAAGATTTAACAAATAAAGTTTGGTCAAAATTCACAGCAAATAGAGGTGATGTCTCCGTAATTTTTTTGACTCTATTATTTTAATAAAGCACATAAAACATTCCCATTATTTTTGTTTTGACAATTATGATAATTGAAGTAGTAAAGAACGTTAGATTCGAAAGCTTCCTATCTTATTGCAACTTATATCAACTACCCAACGATCTATTCTTTTTCCTCTCTTGGCTGGGTAGAGGGCCGAAAGGTGTATGCATTGAATAATTTATCTCAGTGTGCTTTCTTTTTCTTCACTCCGTACAGATTTTTTCTGTTCTTAACCAACTAACGTGTATAAGTTAACAACTTTTATTGAATTCCAACCGCAAGTAGACATCTATTATCTACTGATTAAATTTTGGACCGACATGATATAAATATAAATGTGGTACTTATCATTTCCACCCTACGTGGTCCAATGATTTGACTCCAAGCTGCCGAACTTTTTACATGTAAAATTCTCAATGCTTTCCACTAGATCAAACTGGCTCTCGAATTTGTTTTAGATAATTAATTGGCACTGGGATTTTGAATATGAAGGAGATCCGGAATATCCCTGAAAGAATGAAGCATTGTTTTCCCAAATCCTTGTCGGTTTTTTGGCCAATGTTTCTTCATGTGATTATTATGTTATGCATGGTTTCATCCGCATCACCACCTCAAGGAAACGAGTCTGATGTTCTGGCTTTACTGGACTTCAAGAGCCGGATAACTCAAGACCCTCTCGGAATCATGAAGTTATGGAATGACTCTGTCCAATTCTGCCATTGGTTTGGCATTACTTGCAACCCCAACAGTGAAAGAGTCATGTTGTTAAACTTGGAGAGCCAGAGTTTGGCTGGTTCTCTCCCACCGTCCATGGGAAATCTCACTCGCCTCACGGGAATCAACCTGCGAAACAACAGCTTCCGTGGTGAAATCCCTCAAGAAATCGGCCGTCTGCGTTATCTGCAGCATATTAACTTCACTTCCAATTCATTCCAAGGGAGGATCCCAGCCAACATTACTAACTGTAAAGAGCTTAAAGTGCTTGATCTGATATATAACCGGCTTATTGGGACAATCCCAAACGAGTTAAGTTCATTGATAAAGTTAACTCACCTTGGTTTAGGTGGTAACAATCTTACTGGAACTATCCCAGCTTGGATAGGGAATTTCTCTTCTTTGTATGGTCTTTCACTTGGCCTGAATAACTTACACGGAAGCATACCAGAAGATCTAGGCCGCCTAAAAGTATTGGGAAGATTTATGCTGCGGAGTAACTATCTGTCTGGTACAGTCCCCTTTTCAATATATAATATTTCTTCTATATACTATTTCACTGTTGCTCAAAACCAATTGGAAGGAAAAATACCACCAGATGTTGGCGCTACTCTCCCTAACCTTGTAGTATTTGCTGGTGGAGTCAACAAATTTACAGGGCCTATTCCTCCATCCTTGTCAAATGCTTCCGCACTGCAAGTGCTTGATTTTGCTCAAAATAGTCTAATTGGGGATCTCCCCCTAAATCTTGGAAGCTTGAGAGACTTGTCAAGACTATATTTTGATGATAATAGACTAGGAAGTGGAAAAACTGGTGATCTAGATATTTTCAGTTTGTTGATCAATTGCACCTTTCTAGAGGTCTTGGGTCTTGCACGGAATTATTTTGGAGGAGAATTACCCAAATCAACTGCCAACCTCTCGACCCGTTTGGACAGTTTGACTCTGGGAAGTAATGTGATGCATGGAAGTATTCCTAATGGTATTGGAAACCTTATAAATTTGGCTCTTCTGGGATTGGAAGGTAACCAATTAAGTGGTAGTGTTCCTGATGAACTTGGAAAGCGTCAGAAGCTATATGGTCTATATTTAAATGTCAACAAGTTTTCTGGGCCTATACCCCGCTCTTTTGGCAACTTAAACTTCATTGGGAAGACTCTTTATGGAAGAGAATAGGCTTACAGGAAATATACCTCCAAGCCTCGGAAGATGTCGGAATTTGTTGATACTTAACCTTTCTAGTAACAATCTCAGCGGCAGCATACCTACAGAGGTTATGAAAATTTCCTCCCTCTCCATTTCTTTGACCTTGTCTAATAATTCTTTGACAGGTTCGCTACCAAATGAAGTTGGTGAACTAGATAACCTTTCAGAGTTGGATGTGTCTCAAAACCAGTTGTCGGGTGAAATCCCCAGCAGCCTTGGGAAATGTGTTAGTTTGGGGAGCCTGCATTTGGAGGATAACGAGTTTAAAGGAAAAATTCCTTTATCTCTTGAAGATCTAAGAGGCTTGGAAGAAATAGATCTTTCCCTTAACAACTTTTCAGGACCAGTTCCTGAATTTCTTAGCAAGTTTTCATCTCTCAAGCATCTCAATATTGCTCATAATAATTTTGAAGGTGAATTGTCAAGAGAAGGAATTTTCTCAAATGCATCAGCTGTGTTGGTCATTGGAAATAGTCGGCTTTGTGGGGGCATCCCAGAACTACATTTACCCGCATGCCCCAATGAAAAACCTCATTCTTCTAGAAAAATATTTTCTAAACATGTGGCAATTCCAGTAATTTGCATAGCTACATTGGTTATAATCCTGAGTAGCTTCTTTCTTTTCTGTTATTTTGTAAAACGTTCAACAAGGAGGCCTTCGACATCATCTTCTATTGAGAACTCACAGTTTCATGTCTCTTATTCCGATCTTGCTGACTCAACAAATGGATTCTCTGAAGAAAATCTGATTGGCTCAGGTAGTTTTGGTTCTGTTTATAAAGGACTACTTGCTGGACATAAGATGGTTGCAGTTAAGGTATTGAACCTTGAACAACATGGCGCTTCAAAGAGTTTTGACGACGAATGCAAAGCTTTAAGAAGTGTACGACATCGTAATCTTCTTAAGATTGTTACAGCCTGCTCAAGCGTTGATCGCCAAGGCAATGACTTCAAAAGCCTAGTTTTTGAGTTCATGGCCAATGGAAATCTAGACGAATGGTTGCATCCAAGAAAAGGCAAAGAACACAATATCAAAAGGTTAAGCTTTGTTCAGAGACTAGACATAGCAATTGATGTTGCTTCTGCTTTGGATTATCTCCATAACTATTGCCAAACACCCTTAGTTCATTGTGATCTAAAGCCAAGCAATGTCCTACTCGATCATGACATGGTTGCCCATGTCAGCGATTTTGGACTTGCAACTTTCCTATTTGAAGAATCAGAAATTTTTTCCTCGAAACAAACATTGCAAGTTGGGCTAAAAGGTTCCATTGGATACATTCCTCCAGGTATGAATGATTTTGCTATAAACAAAATGAAGCCAAGTGCTCCACTTGGGATGATACAATGTCTAACCGTTTGTGTAACAGAAATGTACAATTTTTGTGATTTTTTTTTCACTTCTTCTTTTCCCTTTCTAAATTATGAATTCACAACGATTCCTTTAGCACTGACAATTAAATGATTTTATTTTTGGAATTGTAGAGTATGGCATGGGAGGCGAAGTCTCCGTATTGGGAGATAGTTATAGTTATGGAATTCTCTTGCTCGAAATGTTCACCGGAAAAAGACCAACGGATGAAATATTCAAAGACGGCCTCAGCATTCACCAGTTCACGTATATGGCTTTTCCTGATCATGTCATGGATATAGTCGACCCTTCCTTGCTCTTTCAAGAGGCTAGCGATGATGAAAATAATGATGATAGGAGAAATGAAAGTGAGATAGAAGAACAGACCATGATGGAAGATGGCAATAACAAAGTCAATGGTAAAAGAAGAATGGAAGAGTGCTTGGTCTCAGTGATGCGTGTTGGATTGTTGTGCTCCAATGCATCAACAAGAGAGAGGCTGTTTATGAACGTGGTTGTCAACAAAATGCAAGCAATCAGGGATTCCTATCTCAAATTTAACAACAGAGGGAAGAGATAGTTTTCTTTTTCTTTTCATTGATTTTTCACTTTGCAAGGTATGTCATTTATTTTGCAAAAACACATTCATTGCAAAGCAGGGAAGCTCTCATTCTCTAACTTGCAAAATATCATGTATATTTATATAAATAAATTAATGTGTGTATGTACGTATACGTGTGTGGTTGTACAAAGAACAATGATATATTATTACTATTTCTTTTTTGGTTGAAATGAGGTGATAACTGAGTTCTCATCTTTCAATTGATGAATTTATTCATAATATGTTATATTTATGGTAAGATTTTCCTGTCTTATTCAAAAGAAATATATTTCACTTTTCTTTCTTGCTTTTGCCAACTTCAAAATATAAACTTGTAGAACCTAAGAAAAAGCCACGCTAAATCAATACCTAAACTAATTTAAAATAAATTATACATCTTGTTAGGTTTATAAATATTGCTTCTAAGGTATTTTATTTTAGAAATTTTGGGGTGAATCCATCGAACCGAATCAACAATTAATGAGCAGTCCAAAATTGGATGGATTTGGTACTATATAGAGATTATAACAATTTAAGATTTAATAATGTATTCTCTTTTTTATTTTTTGAGGGGGAAAATGAGGAAATTTCATTAAAAGGCAATCAGCCAAAAATAATTTAATAATGCATTCTCCTTGCCGAAGCTTGTGATACGGACGAAAAAGGAAACAAAAGTAAAGCTATCGGATTGGCTGTGGCATCAAAATTGTAATTTTGTAGTTTTTATTCGCGTGTTTGTAATACCCAAAAATTAATTAAGTGTGATTAATGTCCAGATGGTAGATTAGTATATTGCAATGTAGATTTGAACTTAATTTAATTATTTTGTGATTTTTTAAATTTATTTTACATTTAATTATTTTTATTTGTTATTTTGTATGCAGGACATGGTTTTGTAACAGAAAAACCACTCAGCCCTTCTATATATTTCTCTCTTTCCCCCTCATCCTCAGCTCACTCTCACTCTCTCTCTCTCTTTTTCTCTTCCCGTTTCTCTCTCTCTCCCACACTCATTTTGATTTCAAAAATTTGTGCAAAAAGCTTCGATTTTCAACTAGATTGGAAGCTTAAAAGCAAGATTAAGCCTCCATAAACTTGGTTTCACGCTCAAATTTAAGGTTAGTTACTTTATTTTTTAAATTTCAAACTTTTGTCCAAATTTTTCAATTTTCTTTGAATGTTGAAATCCAAGTTTGTTTTGGTTTAGAAATCCTTCTATCTAAGTTTGACGAAATCAAGCTAAATCAAGTTTTTCCTCTTTTTTGGAATAATTTCAAATTTTCTATATAAAACTTGTTTAAAAGTATAAAAAAGTGTTCCAATGTGTTTTTCCAACATTTATGAACATTATGCATGCTCTGGGAATTGAAAAACAGGTTAGAAATGAAATTTTGAGCTCGAGGAGGCCAAGACTTGAAGTCTCCAGCCTCCTAGATTTTTCCAGTTCAGCAGGCCGATCATGAGCATCGATAGGCCAGACTCATATTGTCAGTAGGCCAAACCTGGAGTAGTTCGGTAGGCTGGTTCCATAAGGCCAGTAGGCCGAACTGTGGAGTTCGGCAGGCCGACTGAGCTTTGTGAAATTTACTGTTTTTCACCCATTTTTACTGTTTAAAACCTAGATTGAGACTTTAAACTTGTAATATGATCTTGTGAACTTTAAGGGCATAGTAAGACACCATAAGATAGCATAGTATTGTAGAATACTCTAAGCTAGATGTTGATGAACTTAATTTACCTTTAAAGTTATTCATGGTTCCGTGAAGCTAACGTATAGCGGGTCAGGACTACAGTATTGGGCTTTGGTATAGGATATCAAGGTAGGACTCTATATCTCTTTCTTTGGTAACCATGTTTTAAAAAAGGGTTTTAGCCACAAAGTGATTCTTTTCAAAATCTTTTCAAGAAATGACTAAAATGAATTTAATTAGTTGTTTCTATTATTTGTTGAATAATGAATGATCATAATGAATGAAATAATGAATGTAAATTAGAGAACTCAAAAATATGAGATTTGGATAATGATATATGTACATTAGGGCATGATGCCACACTCAAAGATCGGATCGTGTAGAGTACAACCTAGGGGGTAGATCCCAAAACTGGACTACTACGGTAGTGATATTAATGGTTTGCCTAAAATAACAACAATGAGTTTATTTCTGGATGAATAACTGGACTAGCTGGTAAGAATGAATTTTATTTATTTATTGTATTTTATAATTTATGTGTTAACGTTAATTTTTGTATTCAAATTACTATTTTTAAAAGCGTAGTCCTATTGAACCTTTCCCTCACATTTTCTTTTGTTTTAAACTTTTTCCCTTTTAGGTGGATTTCAGCTTAGGGCTGATTGAAAGTCTACTAGGCGGACTCAAGAACAGTAGGGACTCCATTTAGGTTGTTTGTTTATTCAATCAAGGTATGTAATATTTAAATTCTATTTCTCGTATTGGACGGTAGTTGTAATTTATCATTGTCAAAACTATATGTGTGTACAATTGTAGGTCCGTTAGGGCCCAACTTGGATTTACTTGTATTTAGTTGTTTTTATTTGTCTTTGTTATTTTATTTTATTAACTTGCATAAAAAAGGGGTTTTAATTTGTTACATTTTTAAATAACTCAAAATTATTTAATCTATAATTTTATTAAAATTTGGTTTAATTAACTTAATTAATCTGTCACATCATTACCCGGCTCTGTGTATGTGACAGTGCAAAGTTTTGATTAAAGTATTATTAATTTTAAATTTTTTAATAATAAAAATCTTAATTAGTTGTTAGTTAATAGGCAACTAACACATACATTTTTATAAGTTTTCTTAAGTATTGTACTAAAAATAAATAAATAAAAACACTTCTAAAGGATCGCTGGCAAAATGAAAACAAAAAATAAGACCAAAACATAAATCATGAACACATATAAAAGAAATTATGTTAATAGGAGTAAAAGAAAAGGCTCGTTTTAAAATCACCTCTATATGAACAAATTAGAGAGAATGCATTTGCTAGAAAATAACAATTGAAAGGATGCCCTAACCAAAGTTAAAAGCAAAGACATTTAAAGAAAAAATTGTTTTAGTGGGCCAATTAGAAAAATTAAAATGCTTTAATAGGATGAATTAAGAGAAAGAAAATAAGTATTTGAAAGAATCAAATAAAAACTAAAATTATAAAATAAATGAAAACACATTTGAAAGAACTTATTTTCACAAATTCAAAATGTCATAACCACGAAGAAGAAAAAAATAAGGGAAAAAAAGCCATAACAATAAAAATAGGATTAAAAAAACCCCACACACACACTTTATATGTTTTCCAGCAGGAACAAATTAGAAAATAAAAATACATATATTAGAAAACAACAATTGAAAGAATGGCATAAAAAAATTTAAAAGAAGATACATTCTCAAGAAAAAAAAATTGTTGTACCAAGCTAATAGAAAACTCAGGACATTTGAATGAAGTTATAGAATAACAGAGGTAAAACGATGGAACAAGTAGAAGTAATAAAAGAAAAAGAAAGCCAAAAAAATCAAAACACACAAGCAAAAAAGAAGGAAAAAATCATTGGTCTATCAAAAATTGGATGAAAAGGTCCATCTTGTCTCACTCATTTGGTCCCTTTGTAGGAATGAAAATGTCGCGATCACCACTTTATATTTTTGAACAAAGAATTTGATTGAGATTAATACAAAAGGAAAAATCTATGGTTGGGGGCACAAATATTTTGCACCAGTGGAGAACAATCCAACGGCATTGTGCAACCCTCAAATTTGAAATCAATGGTTGAAAAGAATGGAGTACTAAATAAATATAGACCCTATCACATAGGATTCAATAATTAATTATAACTTTTTTATTCTAAAAAATACGCCTAGATTTGTTTTTTTTTTTTTTTTTTTTTTCCAAATCTTGTTCTTCTTTCTCCCATCTCCACCATTGAACCCATCCCCACTTTAGGGCTGACCCAAACCTATTCCCATATCCGACCTAGCCTTACTTTAGCACTGTTAGAGGCCGCTAAGGAGGTGATTGTCAGAATTCTAAGTGTCATTCTTCACTTGATCAAGAAGCTCTGTGCATGCCCAGTTCACCTATGACTATTTGTCGTCATTTGGAATCTCTACTTCCTGTGCAGGTTGGAGTGGATCTCGTGACACTAGTGGAGAAAGGAGCTATGGACTTCAAGTTGGCATAAAAATAGAGGGATTCCGATGAGCTTCGTCAAAGAACATGGTGTCAAAGCACAGAGAAAAAGCTTCTATCATTGTGTACTAAGGCAAGCTTGAACATGGTGTCTAAGCTCTCAGCTCTGAGAGTAAAGTCTGAAGCCCACAGGCTGGCAACAACCATTAGACAGGTCTTCAAACTTGTATTTGGTTAGGGTTTGTATTTGATTTGAACAAAGGGCTCATATCAAAAGCTACAAAGAAATCAATTATTAAGATTTATTTGGTTAAAATTTGCTATTTTTAATAAATTGTGTAAATAAAAATAAATGAATTTGGTGTGTATGAGCTTATTTAGCTTATCATAAGCTTATTTAGCTTATCATAAGCTTATTTATTTTTCACCATGGGATTGAGATCTAATGGATTGAAAATGTTTTTCACCAGTGGAGAAATTTTATCGTCCTCCATTATAAACCTCCCCTATATAAACTTAGAGAAGATTTTGAAAAAATATATTCTAAAATGAAAACTAAGAAAATGTAAACAATTATGAAGATCACGTTCGATAAAATATTTATATAAAAGTAAAAGAAAGTATTACATTATAATAAAACTTAGAAGGAAAAAATATTTTTGATAGTATCTCTTTGGACAAAACAATAAGAATGCAAAAAATAAACAAAAAACAAAAAAAATAAAAATAAAAAATAAAAAAATATATAATGTAACACCTTCAGTCCGATAATTAAATTAAAGGCCTGTTTGTTTTGTAGATTAAATCAGTTTTTTGGGCAAAAATTACATGTTATGCTACACATTTAAAAGTTGTATTTATACCATACATAGAAAAATTTATGTCACATTATTATTCAAATTACATATTAACTTATGCCATAAATGAACACGAGTGACTTTTATAAAAAAAAAAATTTAAAAGATGGCATTTATGAAAACTCCTCCCTTTTTTGGATGCGAAATTTTAGATTATACTTGAATGCGCCTTTGATAGCGTCAATATTTGAATCTCAATTGAGTTTTGACACCCTCTCTTAAATTTATAAGATTTGAATCTAAATACTATAGTACAAAACTATATTTTTTATATTTTTTCTCTTTTATACTTGAGGAGAAAAATATTATAACTTCTTCATCTGATATTCGATTAAGATGATTCTTTTTTTATTGAGTTTATCATGAAGAGAAGAATAAATCAAGATTCATATTACTTATTTCTTAATATCATGAACATTATGATTTGTTAGATTTATCAGTAAATCAAAAACTTTTTTCACAATCTATTCAAACACAAATTCTAATTTTATTTCTATTCAGATTAACACTGTAATTATACATCCAAATATCAATTTGTATAGCAATTTAAATCACACAATTGAAAAACACAACTAAAATCAAAATATTCCAACTCAATACAATTTAAATCTATCTACCAAACAAGCCAAAATATTTTGTTTGTTTCGTGGATTAAATCGACTTTTTAGGCTCATTGGATTGGACTTGAATACACGTTTGATAGCATCAATATTCAAATCTCACTTTGAATGCCAATTGAGTTTTAAGTGCCAAATTTAAATTTTGGACCCCTTAAATTTTCAAGATTTGAATCCAAATGCTACAATACAAGATCACCTTTTTCATATTTTCTCTCTTCTATACTTGAAAGAAAAAATATCATAACTTCTTTGTTTGATATCTGATTGAGATAATTCCTCTTTTATTGTGTTCAAAATGAAGAGATAAATAAATCAAGATCAATATTGCATATTTTTTTTAATATCATGAATATTAAGATTTTGTTAAATTTATTAATAAATCTATAACTTTTTTCACTATCTATCCAAACACAAATTACAATTTTATTCCTCATTTCACATTCAAACATCAATTCAGATGACCATTCAAATCAAAATATCATACTTTTCTAACTAAAAAAATGTCCCCTCTTCATTAGTTATTATAAAGTCAAAATGACAAAATAACATTCATTAATTATCAATAAGCTATAATACACCAGTGATAACTCCAAGTACATTAAAGATACATTCGAGTACGTAAGTGATAAACTGCAATATACAAGTGATATAGTATAGTACATCAATGATAAACCTGAGTACATCAGTGATAAAAAGACTAGCATGTCAGTGATAATCCCTGGTACATCATGAATAAACCCGTAAGTAACAAACCATAAAAACAACTAAACCTTTACTTCTCTCTTCTTTCATTGTACAACATCTCGAGACACTATTGGCACCACACTCCGTCAGGTTGGTCATTTGGAGTGTTTACGAAGGTTCTTTTGATTAATAATAATAAGGGTTATTTTTTTCATTTTGATTTTAAGATTTATAAAGAGAGACCATTTTCCTAATTAAAAAAAATACGGTCATTTATTTTAAATAAGTTATTAAAAATGCCACCCAACTTAATTTTTCTTCTCTAAACATGGGTAAACAACGTTTTAAAACTTGGCCTAAATGTTAGTGCTTTCCATTAAAACGATTTATTAACTGTCAGTTACTTTCTTGGGCTTTTTATAAAAATGCCATATCTTTTAAGCTTGAATTGGATTTCGCCATGAAAAAATATTTGTAGAGAATGGCCTAGCTACGTTTAGAAATGCCCAAATACACCCTTAACATGGTGGCCGATATCTAAAAAGAGAAAGAGAAAGAAATAAAGAAAGAAAAAACTAAGTTTAGTTTATAAGTATTTTAGTCAGTATGTAAAATATTACTTATGTGAAACACCCGTTATTTTAACGGGTATGATTTTTTGATAAAATCATATAAATAAATACGTCATTTTAGCATTTTTACTAAGTCACCGTAGTAAATATTTTAAATCTACCTATTACTCACTTATATCAGCCTTGTCCCACTATATTAATGCTCAATTAAATAGCATCCTTATCATTTGGAGATATAGAATTAATTCACCTCAACTA
>CAMOHE010052985.1:101018-117811 GCA_946598075.1 Artocarpus hirsutus | reverse complement strand
TGTGGTTTATTTATTTGTTTATGTCTTTATTTTAATTTAAGAGTTTTTGTTTAAGTCCCGGGCAAATTACTTTGATGATTTGTATTTATTTTTTAATCTTTATTTTATTTAATAAAAACTGTTAACCCCCACTTAGGGGTGTTACATTATGCAACTGCGGCATATTTTCAAAGGATGCTTCCATTAACACCCATATTCTACTTTTTACACACCATTCTTTCAACCACCTCTCATTCTATTTCTTTCACCCCTTTTAAAGTACCCAAAAAAAAAAAAATCCCTACACTTAAATAATATTAATTGAATTTCCCTTTTTTTCACCCACCCACCAAATAAACTTACAATGTCCTTTCCAAACATTTTTCTTTTTTAGTTTATATACTAAATGATGGTTTTCCTTAACATAATTTTGTCCTTGTTATCAAACCAAACTTTGGATTCTAGGAAACAATAATTGGTAATGAATTGTAAGAATTTATATATCAATCGAGCAAATTGTATTTCCTTTACTTAATCACAAGAAAAGAAACATAATTTTTTTATATTGTGTTCTTCATATCAAATCAAAGAATTGTTCTTTTTACTAAAGCACATGCTTTGTAGTTATTTATGTATCAAAAGAATTTGTAATCATATGTATATATAATTATAATTAGTATATATAAAACAACAATAAAAATAAGAATTTTGAAAAAAAAAATAAACCACATATATATTTTTTATGGAAGACTCTATTTTTATTCTTTTGAAAAAAAATACTAGGAGGGAATATATATTTTTTAAGATAGGATGTGTAATGAGTCTTAATTTAAACACTTTTGTCCTTAATGGCGTGTTTAGGCTTGTTTGGTACGTTGGATTGGATTGGATTGGATTATATAGTTGGGATTGGATTGGACTTGATTGGACAAGATTATATTAGATCCTATCACGTGTTTGGCACATATCTGATTGGACTAAATTAAATATAATAAAAAATTATTTTATTTAACTAATTATCAAATTATAAGAATAAAAGTAAATAAAAAATACACTCAATTAAAATGATTATAATATATATATATATATATGTGTGTATAAACTGAAAAAAAAAAGAAAAACAACAAACAAAATAAACTACACATGTTACATATACACGGAGAATCTCACATGAATGCAAACCTCCGATGAGCATTTTTCATTTGTTGGAGAGTCCAAGAGCTCCATTGGAGTTCCTTTCAAGGTCATGGAGTGCCTCAGCTCTCCACAATTGCAAATAGCTCTTCGTCTTGCACCACCACTTCCATAGCTAAAGGCATCAACGGAGAACCCAAAGTAATCATTCCCACAATTGCCGGAGACCAGTTCTCTTTCGCTTCCTTTGCCACTTCTTAGCTCATGCTTGACGAGATCCGATATGAGGGGGGTCACAAACTAGTTGGGTGGGCTGCTCCGACAAACTCCGACGATGGTGGGGGCTTCCATGGGTGCTTAGTGGAGGATGAAGACCTCCAATGGTGGCTAACAGCTATCTTCGACATGTGCTTGGGTGTGCTTGGTTGAGGTAGATTTTGATATTGTAGAAATATTACAATTCAGGTCAATGGGATTAGGAATCCCATGTGTTTTGTTGGGATTAGTAATCCCACATTGTTGGAACTATTTTGGGGTTATTGGCTAAATTATCCAATCCAAGGTTGCCATCAAACATGGGACTATGATAAATAATCCTAATCCTAGTCCGAATCCCATGTAACAAATAGGCCCTAAAGGAATACAATTGGAGAGGTAATGGGATTCGAAAGAAAAGCAACGTAATAGGAATAAGGATCATTGATTCTCTTTTAAGTGTTTACTTGACTATTACTTGGTGTAAAGGGAAACAAAGTCATTTCCTTTCTACTGTTTAATAATATTAGGAATAGTAATATTACCAATGTAATCACTAAAATGTCCTTTTACCCAATTAAATAATCATTAACTATATAGTAATTCGTTAACGATAGATAAGTAAATTTGGGATTCATTTCCTTTAACAAGGAATCAATACTAATAGAGTGTTTGAGAGAGTAATTTAAACAATTAGTTTGGGTTTGAGATTGTAGCATGTGAGAGCTTTACGCTGTAACTTTTTATTATAGCATGTGAGACTATTGGTTCAAACTACTCCTCTAAACTCAGCATAAAAGGATGCAATGACTGACTTTTTTTTCCTTATTTCCTATATCGTGTAGGCCTACAAAATGTTCATTATTGATGTTATAAGTAAATATATCATTAGATGAGAAAGTGAATGACTCGTAGGTCCACAAAATGCTTATTACCAATTTTGTAAAAAAAAAATATTATTAAATAAAAAAGCAAATGACTCGTCATTTTTCTTTAAAGTAAACATATCTTAAAAGTAATTTTGTAAATAAGTAACATACTAATAGATACAGCTTATTAAATTGAGGCGTGTGCAAATTAAAATAAAAGTTGTCCATGAATGCACCAATTTTCAAGTAGTCCTTAACATGTGAGACAAAACAATCGAATTGAATCATGGGCGACATATAACACACAGATCTCATGTTGTTTTTTTATTTTTCCTTCTCAGTTCCCGCCACTTGGCGAGGCTGTAGACTCACTCAAGCTTTCTGAGCTCGTCAATGGAGGAGCGGACCGAAAACCTCCCATTGAATTTCAGTGAAGAACCTCTCTCTGTCCAATCCCTAATTCGAATTAGAGCCCTGATCGTCAACCCCTCAACCCCGGACTCCATAATCTCTACTCTCTTGGAAACCCTAACTCGCTCTCTCGAACCCAATCGCGGCCCAGTCCTTGTTCATCACACACTCAAACTCCTCTCCGACCTCTCCTCTCATCGTAACGCCCTCTCCCGCCTCGTTCTCGACTCGCTGCGTCGTCACGCGCTCCTTTCCCCTGCGTCGCCCCGACTCGCCGTTGAGTGTCTTGACATCGTTGTTTCGATCGCCGAGCGGGACCCTGCATTGGCTCCCTCCGTCGACGAGCTCGGAGACGGCGTTTTCGCCTCGCTGTGCTTCAGCTCCCCCGTGTCCGCACGGCTATGGCTTCTCAGGAACGCCGAGAGGTTTCGCCTGAGTCCGTATCTGGAATTCACTGTTTTTCTAGGGTTTACGAAGGATCCTTATCCTTGCGTGAGGAGAGTTGCTTTGGACGGACTCGTTCGTCTGGGCAACACTGGCGTGATCGACGACGAGGAAATGATCCGCGGGTGCTATTGCCGTGCCCTTGCGCTTCTTCGAGACACGGAAGATTGTGTAAGATCGGCCGCAGTTCGGGCGGTAAGCGCTGATTTGTGTCATTCTCCATTTATTTCAGTTGTTATATTTTTTTTCTTTTTTTTTTTTTAAATGAGCATTTTCTTACTGCTAAAGATGTGAAATATTGATAATGCCTGGTACTTTCAATCAATGTTATGGGGCATCAAAGGTTATTGATATTCGATGTGCATATAGGGAGAAAACAAACATTATATTTGGGAATATTGTCGGGAAATGCTGTTATTTTCCTCGATGATGAATGTTGGTAACTCACAGTTCTTTTCTTTTTTATTAGGATAGTGGGATATTTCACGGATGGTTGGAAAATTGTTCACAACTTTGTCCATGACATGTCCACATGCAAGAACTTTTTTTTTTTTTTTTTGACAAATTTTTGTAATTGCTTCCAATTTTTTGACATGGACGTTTATACGTTTTTATCTATGTTTCTATTAAATTATTTATCATTTAATCGTTGCATATTTGCTTATTTGCATGTCCCTGCGTAACTAATAGGAATGCTAAACGCTTGTAACTGTTGACTTGTACGGTTTCCTTTTAGTCCTTGTGAGGCTAATTGTAACTATGTAATATAGGATGGTTGTTTCCCAGTTTCAACTTTGTTTTCTCCTAATTATGTTTTTGCACCTTTTGTATCAAGGTCTGTGCCTGGGGTCTACTGCTTGCGGCATTCAACCCAGAGACGAAATCTCAATGTTCTGACGAAGTATTTGTCATGGTATTTTCTAAAGAACGTATCAATTTTTATTTATATGCTTCTAGCATTCAAATGCTTGTATTATTAGGTCAATTGTGATAGTAGTGTTCACCTGCATGATTTTTGGAGAGCCCCCTAAATGATGCTTGATTGAGAGGGTTGCTGTATGGTAGTGAGATCATGCATTTTAGATTTTGATTTACTGGTCTTCTATAATTTTCCTTGTTTGGAAAAGAAATAATAAATAACAAGAATAAGAAAACCAAGCATTTTTGGGAAGGGCTTTCTTGCTAATATCTTCGAACTTTCCGTTTGTAGTTTTCTTATCGACTGATGCACTTTCCAATGTTATTGCATAATTGTAATACATATTTCAATTTTTTTTCCTATTTATGTTGAAGAACAAAAAATATTTCTTTTGATTATAAAGTTTTATTATGAAATTAGCTCCATTGCCCATAACAATGGGTGGAGACACAGGGTATTAACAGTCTAGGTAGTCATATTAATCCTATAGGCATAAAATAATTGTATTATTTTTTTGTTTATTTTTTTGCATATAACTAGGGGGCTGCATTATTATTATTATTTTTTTTACATGCACGAGTTATATGTTTGGACATTTTCTTCCCATTGGTCTCTTTGAATGTGAGTTGGAAATCTTATGCTCTTTGTAGGATTTGTAACCTGATGCATGTTACTTGTTATGCTTGTAGCTCTGTTCGATGGCAAGAGACATGAGTATGGATGTCAGGGTTGAAGCTTTTATTGGCCTTGGGAAAGTAGAAATGGTATCTGAGGATATTCTTTTGCAAACTCTGTCAAAGAAAGTTCTTGGGATTAATAAAGAAAAGACATCGCTTAGTCAGTGCTGTGGTGAACATTGTGAAATATTAATTTCAAGCGCTGCTGGAGCTTTAGTCCATGGACTTGAGGATGAATTCTTTGAGGTAACGTTTTCTTGAATCTTTTTTCATGTGAATTTTATGATTTTCTGGATTATGTATATTTGAATATGAGATGGTGGCATCTTCTCATTCGTGTTAGCGAGGCCTCATATCCAACCTTCTATACCCTTGCTAATATCTTCCTGCAATGGTGGTAAAGTTGACACAATTTTCTCCTCAATGCACTTTCAAACAGTGATCAGGTTGGGGAGACTTGGATTTATGGTCCACATACTAGTCTTTACCGCCTAGTTGTGTACTTGGTCTGTAGAAAAACGTTATATAATTTTTGAATTGTTTGCCCTATCTATATTGTGGCCCATGAATGGCATTCTCGTTTAAGCCTTTGATTTTATATAATCATTACAATTAGAGGAAATGTACCATATGTATGCTTTCTATTTTGACACTTAAGAATGAATCTGAAGGTGCGAAAGTCTGCCTGTCACTCGTTGTCTCCACTAACTGTCCTCTCAACTCAATTTGCCGTCGAAGCCTTAGACTTACTTATGGATATGTTGAATGACGATTCATTGGCTGTGCGATTACAAGCTTTGGAAACTTTGCATCATATGGCAGTCTATGATCGTCTGGAATTGCAAGAGAAGCACATGCACATGGTATGATATTATCATAGAATTTCTGACTGATTTTCCAGTAATACAATTTGTTTCCTATTTCACCACATACGTTATTAGTAGGTTACTTAATGTTTGTAAACTGAAACGCCCTCTTGCAGAAAGAGGTGGGACTAGCCATTAAACTCTTTCAATTGATGGAATTTAGTTGTGTTTGTTAAACCAATAAAAAGTTTTTACTCATAATTTCAGCTGTACTTTTTGTGGGGATGAGATAATTTGCTCTTTCTATGACCTTTTGGTCCACCACTATTTTTCTATCACTCTTGAATTTGTTAATCCCCAGTGTTTTATCCAATTGCTCTCGTGATGTAATCTTCCTCATAATCCTCTGTGTCTGTTACCTTGTTTTTTGGGCGTGTGTAAATTATTATGATATATTTACCCTCTTTTTTCACCCTGTTATTATCCAAAACTTGTCATTCTACATGCTTAATTAATGTATAATCATTTGATTTTTCAGTTTCTTGGCCCTCTGGTGGACAAAAATAATTCCATCAGATACGCTGCTCGGAAAATACTCAAGTTAGTGAAGCTGTCGGTTTTGGAGTTGTTTATATTAACAGTTGATGCTCTTCTAGAAAACTTGGCGAGATATCCAGAGGTCTGCTTTTTGTTCTTCGTGTTACATACTTTTGTTGCAAAGTCGTAGAATTCATTTGCTCCTTAAAAAATAAGGAAGTTTAAAAGTTGATGACTTGAGTTGTTCGCTCATTTCATGTAATTCTTTTTATAAGCATTTTTATTAGAAGCTTGTAACCATTCTGACAATTTACTAGGATTGGCTTGGTCCATCTGAGAACTTGTACATTCCAATTTCTTCTGTTAGTATTTATTTTATGAGCTGCTTCTTCCAGGATGAAGTTGATGCATTATCAGTTTTTTTTCACGTCGGTCGAAATCATGGAAAGTTTGTATCCTGCATTATTGAGGAAATTTCTCAACAGGTTAGCATGATTGACTAATTGTTGAAAAGAATGGCTGAATGTGTTAAACTAGATTTACCATGTTTTATAAACTCTGCAAGAGGAATGAAAAGTGAGAGATTATTGTTAGCAAAGCCTTTATGGTAATAACAATGTATTTCTGAGAATTCCTTGTCCATGAAGTTTCAGTTGACTGGCTTTTGTGCTTTACTGAAATGTTCTGTTTGTTATCAAAAAGGAAATTAACAGTCTTTATCTGCTAGTATATTAGCATGCTTATCTAAATGTGTTCTGGGCTGTTAGTCTGGTACCTAAATATTGAATCCCTTTTTTGCTTTCATAACGAGTTTTATTGCATGTTGTGATATTTTATTTAGCTTTATTTTTCTTAATGAGTTTTTATTGCACGTCGTGATATTTTCTTTATTTATTTATTTACTGGATATTGATGAATTGTTTGAAGCTCTCTCGGATTCCCTCTGTATTATCGTGCTTTTCCTGGTTAAATTGATAGATAATGCTACTTTCCTCTTCATTTTGCCTTTGCTAGATAGAGCCTACATGTGAAGGCAAGTTGGACTTTGATAATGTGAGAGTGAGTGCATTAATTGTCTTGGCAATCTCTACTCAGTTCTTTGGTGAGCATTTTTGCGACATATCACCTACGATATTTTCGTATGCGGTTACAATACTAGGGAGGATTGCTGATGCCCTGAGTGATGTTATGAATCAAAGTGCTCTTTTGGCTTTCTTCTCTAAGTGTAGTAAATCCACAAGACTCTCTGCTATAGATTTCACAGAGAGCGAGCATCCCTTTCCTCTAGCCAAAGTTAATAATGTCCAAGACTTCTCTAACAATAATATACCCGGTTTTGTTGCAATGTCTTTGCCACAAAAGATAGATGGGGCCTCTGAAATTCAATTTGCTGGAATCAGGCATCCAAGGCAATGGGCCACTTCGCAATTAGCCTACAAGTTGGAAGCACACGATGAAGTTATCAAGTCTGTGAATGCTATCCTTGCAAGGGTCAAAGATATCTGGCCATTAGTATTAATTGGAAACTTGTATGAAGTGCTGAGGACTTTGAGGTTGTACTGTTCTTTTTATTTTTTTTTAAATTACATTTTTGTGGCTGTATATGGTCAAGGTTATAATCCACTTCTCTATTTCTTTTTCCTTATTGCATGGTAAATTAAAAAGGGGGACAAAGTGAAGGGAGCTTATTAGTCATTAAAGTGAAATATTGTTGTCATTCTGTGTCGATGCTTTTGATGTTTAATGCTAATAGTTATAGAGTGGGTTTGCCGTATCTTGATACTTTTTACGTTTAATGGCTATTGTTATAGAGTGCATTGATGCAGGCTTTCATGGGGATTTAGTTTCTTCCGCCATCCCAAGACTTGCATGGCCTAAGCTTGTGCATTACTCTTAATCAGTATCTGCATCTGTATTCATGTATGCCCTTGCAGAGGGCCCGAAACTAAGAGTCTAAGATAGATTTTATTGCCTGATCACTTGTTGCAGCTTTGCATCTATATGTTGTTTGACTGCAATATGTGTTTGAATCTTGTCAGTGCAAGTATTTTTCCCTAGTTTCTAGCGTGTTTTTTTCTTTTAATATTTAAGTTCATGCAGGAGTTGCAAGGAAGAGTTGGCAACATTTAAGGCAAACTCAAGTTCTGCTGGGGTTTTGGCCTTTATATTGCAATATCTCCGAGTAATAAAACTACTCTCCAAGGTGTGGCAGCACTTTCAGCCATCAAAATTTCTTGCCTGTAGGATGGGAACATTAGATCATTTACTCGGAAAGCTAGATAGGAGGCTTAGAGAATTGAGGAGTAGGTTTATAGGATTGTCTAAGGAGGAGGAGTTGCATGTCTTGGAGCTGATACTTGTGACTTGTGCACTAAGGCTGTCTAAAAATGAAATTTTCTGCAAACATTCTACACTAAAAAAGCTGTCCGGCACAATGTCACAGGTGGAGATTCTTCTTAAAAAGGAATCAGGGGAACCTTCTGAGTTTGCAATTGAAGTTGGAAAATTGTCATCCAAGATCCACACATCAGTCAGTGGAGGTTTATGTGGTCCTTTTCTGTTTAAAGGGTTGTCGGAAGTCTTCTACCTTAAACAGTTTGCGTTTTATGGAAGACTCAAGCATGTAAAGGCAGAACTAGATGTTCCTCATAATGACCCTGAAACTCCGCTTTGCTTTGTTCCAGGATTACCTGTTGGCATATCGTGCCAGATTACACTTCATAACATTTCGGTTGAGAGTAGGTTGTGGCTGAGAATGACATTGGACGATGGCTCAACTCAGTTTGTCTTTATAGATTTGAGTCTCTCTGAGGATCTTGATGGCTATAGAAGGTTTTCATTTCTTGCATCCTTTTATAGAACTCCAAAGGCAGTGTCTTTTACTGTTAGGTTATGTATTGGTATGGAATGCCCATTTGAGGACGTGCAAATTGTCAAAGGTGGTTGGGGTCCTAAACGTGAACTAGCATACCTTTGTGAAGAGAGGGAAGTTTTTCTGTCTTTGCTCTGTAAAGCCTGACTGCTTTGTTTTACATTTTCTACATAAATTGGACAAAACACCTGGGTCATTGCTGTTGAGGCACGTTTGGGCTAAATTAACTATGAGATGCCCCTGTTCTGGGTTTTAAGTCATTGTAATTTATTTGAGCTAAGCAAAGGGGATGCTCATGTGATGATGGTCATAAGCATGTTCGAGAAGAGGAACCAATCATTCTCTTCCTGCAAAATTGTTCGAAGAATCCTCCAATACATGGTTTGGCCTTTGGGCAATCCTTCATCTAAGTTTATCTTTGGGAAGCTTCGGGCAAATGACTCTGGTGTTGGTCTATATCTTCTCTGAAGGTATCCCTCAGCTTTACTTTCCAGTACAATGACCATTTTAAATTTTGTTTCTTTATCTTTATATCTGTAGGTATTGATTTTTCAGGGAGTGAAACATGAAGCAAATTATTTATTTTCAGCCATCAAGATTCTCTTGTTTTCTTCTAATAAATATTTTGCACCTTTGCTGTGTATTAGGAAATTACAAATGGGAATTTTCTATTGGATGGAAATGGAGGAACTACCATTTTTTTAGTTCTTTAGAATCTTGTCCTATGCATCCTGCAAATGCTGAATGTTTATTAAGATTAAGGGTCATGGATGGTGCTGGATCAAATTTTTGCACCTATTCATCTATTTTCAAGTCCAAGGATGCAACTCTTGGGTGCAATCTGAGTAGCAGTCTTTCTCTTTCTCAATTTCGGTATTGAATGTTAATGAAAATCTTCATCTACAATCACCTGTGCTAGATTTTCACCCTCCCATATGAAGTCTTAAATTTCTCAATCATGGTGTTATGATTCTACATAAAATAATGATATTTTCATGTATATTTGAAGTTTTTATGCTCTGATGCCTGTTTCTCAAAGTCCACTTGCAGAGCAGATAAATGGCGGAAAAGCTGCAAGTGACTAAAGTACTTTCGAACACCTTGTGAGATCGAAGAGGGCTGTGAACTGTAAGAGACAATCACTCTTCCATCATCAGGATATCAAGTAAACATTGCAAGGATCTAACGCTGCACCTGAACTCCAAAGAGTAGTGTTAAGTGCAATTGAGCCCAGTAGATTATGGTGGGGTGAGTTCAAGTGAAGATCTCAGGTTAAAATCTGGGAATAACTAGCATTGTATCAAAAAAAAAAAAAAAAAAGGGTGCAAGTAAGGAGTGCTATGCTATATCGCCATCTTGCTTATATCACCGTCTTGTTCCCGCCTAGATCCACTCGCCCCACCACTGAGATTTCAAACATCTGTCTCAGATTTTGACGGCAACAAAATAATGTTTGGTCCTTTCGTGTTGTTTTTTGGTTTTTGTTTTCTGGGTTGGTTGGGGATGGGGATGGGCTACAGTAGGAAGGGTACCAAGCACAGGCACGGCAGCATAGGAGCAGGGATTTT
The DNA here is from genome assembly GCA_946598075.1 of Artocarpus hirsutus. NCBI lineage: Eukaryota > Viridiplantae > Streptophyta > Magnoliopsida > Rosales > Moraceae > Artocarpus > Artocarpus hirsutus. The sequence goes on along the minus strand of CAMOHE010052985.1, from coordinate 107,340 downwards.
GGATGATGAAACTATTAGTGTGAAGCTTTTTCAGGGGATTTGTTAGTAATCTCCTTTCTTTTCATTTTGAATTTTCTATCTGTATATCTACAACAAGAGCAACTTACCCTAATAGGCTCATGTTCACTTAATCTTGACTGGCGTTGATAGTAAATTCAATGCTTCAAGTCTTTAAAAAAGAGGGAGGTGGGGCGGTGATTGATTTGGTGCAGTTAGGAGGATGTGGTTTTTTTTTTTTTTTTTTTCTTAAAGAAAAACTAGTTTTGGTTCTCAGAGTTTTGTTTTTTTGGGATTGAGGGTATTTTGAGCATTTTATATCAAAATAATGTGTGGACCGAAAAAGGGTATTGATTTATATATTAAATGTAATTTAAAGATATATTTTTTTATGGGATTAATAACAAAGGGCCTGGTTTCGAATAAACTTAAAACACAGGTATAAATAATGAGTGGTGTGATGTAGAGTTTTTATAGAGCTAGGCATGGAATGAGAGTGACAATGGTTGGAATTTCTAAAATGTTCTTTTGCTTTTGTCAACAGTGTTCAAAATATAACACCGGTGAGATTTTTGTGAATTTTTCTTCTCATAATTATATGGACCTCCTACTTTTTATCAAATTTGCTAATTTGTTTTGATGTTTTCTGTCCAATTTTTTAGTTCTAAACCAAGGAAATTTGATGCCTTTGAATGTTTTGCACACGATAACCTAGGATCATACATTAGCCTATACGTTTAGTTAATTTTTTATTTTTATTTATTATTATTATTATTATTTTGCATTGACAACGTTCAATACGAGGGTTTTATTAATTTTGTGTTAGGCAATAAGGCTTGTATTTCAAGCAATTAGCTTTCATAAGCCTCATTTCAAATCATTAGCTTTCATTTTTTTTGGATAAATTATGACATTTTTCAAGGAATAAATTTCTCACCACCTATGGTGGTAGCATCACAGCAAGACGGTGGCCTATCAAAATTCTTACATTATTTAAGGAATGATTCTCCCATCGGCAATGAGGCCACAATAATGCCTTTTAAGAAGCTTACTAAATATGGTTTAGACAGTTGTAGCTTGAGCTTTCAGATGCTAATAGGAGAAAGCAAGGGTCAGATTTTCTCATCGTTTCACTTGTTCAATAAAACTTCTCAATATGGCTTGGGTTGTTACGACTTGAGCTCCTTAAATGCTAGTTGACTAAAGCATGGGTCAAGTCTTTTACGGTCCCATATGTGGTCTAAGTAGAATACTTTGGAAATTTTGAGCATAAACGGGAAAACACCATTGATTCTTTTTTTTTTTTTTTATTAACAAAAAGAATTATGATGTTTTCAAAAGTAAAAGGCATGTTGCAAGAGGCACTCCTCCGGAAAATTACTTGTGATTGGGGGTAAAAAAAAAAAAAAAACCGAAGGCCGCGGCAAATTTTTTTTCAAAGTTTATAAGAAATTGAAGTTAGGAGTATTTTGAACGCTTTACAAAAAAAATATTTTACATTGAGTAAGATTTTTTATAATAAAAAAGTAAATAATATGTTTAAAAATACTAGTTGATGGCACGTACTAAAAATATGTCTATCTAGTGTGTACATTTTTTTGATACAGGAATTTGAAAACATGAATGAATCAATATAACATGTTTCTGAAACAAAGAATATGATTGATGGGGAAATATATGAGAAGGAAAAATGATATTTCAAGAGGACACATTTTAAGAAAAATTATATTCTAACAAGGCAATTATGAGATCACAACAGTTGTGAAGATCACATTGGATAAAATATTTAAGTAAATAAATTATTACATAATAGGGATCAATTAGAAGGAAATATTTTGATGGTGCATAAATGAGACTGTGAAGAGAGGGAAAAAAAAGAAAAATAGAAAAAGAAATGTCGTATTTCAAAACAAAACAAATGAAATCGCAAAAGCGAAAACTGTAAGAGTGTAAAAAAAGAAACCAAAAAAAACAAAAAACAAAAAATAAAAAATAAAATGTTTTAAAAAATGAAAAGCCATAAAGGGCGTGAAGGCCACCACGACAACGATAACAACAACTGGGGGAGAAGGGACGAAACGTTTCAAAAAAAAAAAAAAAGGGAAATGAAACGTTTCTTCCCTGCTCCCTCACAGAACGTTTCAACAACGCGTTGATTTGCACATTGAGACTTTATATATGTTGAGGTAAGATTTAAAGCAAATAATATATTTACCGCGTGGATGATTTATTAGTAAGTGTGTTATGTACTTGAAATATTTCAAAGCCTGCACTTAAAAATGTTTTAAAAGAGTGAAACATGATAATGCGGCATAAACGGGTTGTGTAGCCCGGCCTGACCAACTATGAGGCTTATGAAAAAGAAAAGTGAACCGGATCGATCCACATACAGGAGCAGGCCTGACTCCACAGTGAGACAATAGGGCCACGCTCAGCCCAATAGCTCGACAATCCCTAAGCGAGTCGACCAGACTCGAATATCTAGGCCCAAGCCTATATGCCGGGTTGGTCTGAGGACCAAGCTACATAGATACAAGTTCGTGGAATTTTCAAAAGCAAGGGCTTCGTGTGGCTCATTTGTTCAATAGGTTTTAACTTTTTCGTATAAAATAGAAAGCTAGAAAATTATGATTGAACTATTAGTTCAAACCATTTAAAAACGAGGTAAACACTAAATTGGGATTCTTTTCTTTTCTTTTTTTTTTTTTCAAATAACAAATCAAAACATAAGCCTCAAAAAGATAGCGTAAGGAAGAAAATTACAGTAAATAACATTTTTTTCCTAAAATATTCAAGGTATGTTTGCTGTAAATCCATAGTTACAAACTAAATATGTTATTTACTTGAAATATTTTTAAACACACCATTAAATATATATATATATATATATATATATATATATAATTCTATTTTATAGTGAATTTGGTGTCAGCAGGTAAATCGCAGTCTTATCATATTGAAAGATTGAAAGATTAAGTCAAAAAAAGTTTGAGGATGGATTTGAAATCTCTGATGCATGGATGAGTTTGACATGAAATTTGGAATACAATTTTGATATAGACAATTAAAAGACCAATTTTCATTGTCACTTAATGGCCAATATTATTCTCATTTGGTGTATAGTTGTGAACAGAATGTTTGAGCAAAGTTAAGATATTGTGATAAAAAAATACAGTGGCAAAAAGATCTGTAAGATGTTTGAAAAATGTAACTAAAACTATAGTTGTAGTTCAAAAAATTGTAACATATAAAAACTTTACACTATAACTTTTGTTTTTTACTGCAGCATGTAGAGCTTTATATAATTGGTAACCACAACCATAGTTCTAATCGAAATTACTAAACCCTTTATTGAATTGTGGAACGGCCTAGGCCCTAAATGGGGAATGTATTTGAATCTAGGTGTAAGACCGACCAACCTACTCGAAGAAAAACAAAATCTATCAAAACTAACCTATTATCACCAATGATTTGTAATCAAGATTCACTATGGCCCTCATCACCCCATGGCATTTTTAGATCAATAAGCTTATCAAAAAACTTTTCCTTTTTTTTACTCTTTTTTTTTTTTCCCTTTTTACCCGCCATTACAATGCCTGGGACTAAAGTTTCTTTCAATAGGCCAAGAAATATTAGCTGCTTCTGCACACTAGAAGATTATTAAACATTATGTGGAGATAAAGTAACGGCCGAGAGGAAGGACCTTTTCCCAATCGCGTTTCCTTCGGTTTCTCGCCAACCCTTTCCTTCTTTGTAGCTTTCAACCTGTCACATTTCAGGAGATTAAAACATACAAAACCGGTATTATACAAAGGACAAGAGTTCAAAATGTTTACTTACGACGTCAACTATGTTATAACCATCTTTAACTCCTCCAATCATATAGATAGTATCATTGACAGCAGCAGCAGCTGAATATCCTCTAGAGTAGTTCATTGATTCCCCAGGCATCCATGATCCAAGCCGTGGATCAAAAATTTCTACACTTGGAACCATTGCATTTCCATCAAAACCACCCAGAGCATGCCTGCAGGAGTTGAAAGTCCGTTAAGAGTCATGCACCTATCAGGCAAACTTCGAAACTCTATCATGAGAAATGAAACGTCCCCAACACCACATACTTTTTATTATCATTCTTAATGTAAGCAACAGCGAAAAAAAAAAAAAGAAAAAAAGAAAAGGGAGTCAAATCATGGCTAGATCTGTTCAAACTAACTATGCATTATAAGATATAACGAGAGACTAAAAAAATCTGCCGTATTTGGAAGTTATTTGAGCACTAGGTAGAAGCATAAGGAGGCTCCACAAGCATGTCTACAAACTCTTCATCATGTTGTACAAATATCTTTTGAAATCGTTTCCGTTGGAGCCTCTCATTAAAAGTAAAAAATAAAATACATATTATTAAGTTGAAGCCCTTTACGCATATTTACATGCCAGACATAGTTCGGTGCACAATCTCTTATGTGCAATGAGGTCATGAAAAAACCACAACTGATAACGCTGATAGAAACAAAGGGAAGCATGAACTTACAACTTCTCATTCAAAACAATTAATGCATGGCAACCCCTCCTTGTATTCATAGAAGAAATTTTTGTCCAGGAATGCTCTCTTGGGTCAAACCTTTCAGCAGACCTGAAATGGTAGAAAATATTCATTCAACTACTTGTACAGACGTCACAGAATATATCAACATTCAAGATAAAGACTTTCTTTTTTTTTTTTTTTTTTAAATCGAAAGAGAAGGAAAAGAAAATACAGATCATCTTTTCTTTTGCAGTTCAAATATTTTCAACACGTGTATACGTAATTACGAAATATACCTGTATAGAAATTATTTTAATTTTTCAATTCAGTTCTTGCGCAAAGACAAGTTTTGGACACCAGCATACACAGGTTTCCTTGAGAGTTCTAACATGAAATCAATTATAGAAAGAAGTATCCTACAAATTATAACCAGACCCCAAATTTCCTTTAAACACGATGGATGCCTAAAACATTTACTTTGTGCATTGGATGCATGATTACACACCAATCGTTGCAGTGCTTAGCCAAAAAAGATGTGGACATATTGTATACCAAGGTCGAGCATTTGTGGGTGGGATATGTTTGCATAAAATGTCTGGATTATAGTTACAGTAAATAGGTCCCAGTGTGTATATCACATTTATATACATGGCCGAACTACACACACACTAAACACGTTCATAATTGTTTGTGTATGAGGTGCCATGTCTTACTTCAAATAATCATTCCCATCAAATCCGCCTGTAGCATAAATCACGCCATTGAGTTCAACTGCAGCAAGCGCAAATCTCTAGAATAACAGAAGCAGCAAACCAGAGGTTAGTGTTGAACCAATCGTATTTAACCAAATGAATGGTAGAACAGAAAGTTGCAGATCAAGAACAAGATAAAACAAAGGAAAACATATTTGATGGCACTGAGAGAAATTTTATTTCTCACTGCCTCCTTTTTCCAACTAGGGTCCATTGATGTTGATGTTGTTAGAATCAGAGAACTTCATCAATTTCAATATCAGTTCACCGCCTTGCTCGTAGCTAGGGGTGGCAAAACGGGTTAGCGGGTCGGGTTCGTGTCGGGTTGGAGTTAATTTTTACAAAAATAGGTCGACATTAACCCGACCCGTGACACGAACGGGTTGAGATTTCTCAACCCGAACCCGACCCGTTTTGATACGGGTTGACACTAACCCGACCCGTGTCAACCCGTTTCTTATGCGAAGTGTCAAAAAATCTGACCCGCGACCCGTTTTTGACCCGTAACCCGATTTTGACCCGTAACCCGGCTGTGACCCGCCTACGTTAATAGAAGAGTTTTATACCACTTCAATAAAAAGATGAGTAATAAGAGAAACATAGTTTGATTTTTTAAGGGCTTATATTATATATATGAAATAATATTAATTTTTTAAAATTTAATTAATTAAATACGGGTCAGAAACGAGTCATTTTCGTGTCAGATGGGTTGACCCGAACATGACCTGTTTTTTGACGGGTCAGTTTCGGGTCGACACTAAAATGACCAGTAGTCAAATTTTTCGACACTAACCTGCGAAAAATCGTGTCAGATTCGTGTCGTGTCGTCGTGTAGCAACCCGTATTGCCGGCCCTACTCGTACCATTTTGGACCAACTATTGTGGCATAGGGAACTGAAGCCACATGACTTCAAATCCTGGCACCACATCTTGATAGCCTTGTGGTTCCAATTTCTGTCTACTTGTGCAGGTACGGCTCTTTTTTATCATTCAGTATAGAAGTGAGAGCATTTTGTGATTCAGTGCACTATGTTACTTGAAAGTC
>CAMOHE010052985.1:9060-100998 GCA_946598075.1 Artocarpus hirsutus | reverse complement strand
AAATGAATGGTAGAACAGAAAGTTGCAGATCAAGAACAAGATAAAACAAAGGAAAACATATTTGATGGCCCTGAGAGAAATTTTATTTCTCACTGCCTCCTTTTTCCAACTAGGGTCCATTGATGTTGATGTTGTTAGAATCAGAGAACTCCATCAATTTCAATATCAGTTCACCGCCTTGCTCGTACCATTTTGGACCAACTATTGTGGCATAGGGAACTGAAGCCACATGACTTCAAATCCTGGCGCCACATCTTGATAGCCTTGTGGTTCCAATTTCTGTCTACTTGTGCAGGTACGGCTCTTTTTTATCATTCAGTATAGAAGTGAGAGCATTTTGTGATTCAGTGCACTATGTTACTTGAAAGTCATGAAGCTTATATTACAATCCAAGACTTGCCTTGTCTATGCATCCATGTAACTTTTTATACGTGAATAATGAATAATCACAATAAAAAAAAAAAAGCATCTTGAGTTTTGCAACACAATTACACAAATAAACCATATATATTATACCTTTTGCAGCATCGACCGCGTATTGATCCATCGTCCAACATCAAAATCGAGCATCTCAACATTTGAAAAGCATTCAACACTGTTCCCACCACCCATTGCAAATATTTTATTGTTTGCACAGGCTGCAGCTAAGCTTCCCTTTTTTTGGCTCAAAGAAGGGGATAATGTCCACTCGTCTTTAGCCGGACTGTAGGATTCGACTTTAAAACCAAAAAAAAAAAAAAAGAATTAGAAAAGATAATGTAATCTTCTTGAAGGGAAAAAAAAGTTATAACAAGGACATATACCTGTGTCATACCAAACCTGACCATTGCCACCGCCAAGTACATAAATTTCACCATTTAACTGTGCAACCGAAGCATATGAACGAACTGAGTTCATTGGTCTAAGAGATTTCAACACATTCTGGGAAGGATCGTATGAATCCAAGGCCGACAACCACGATTCACCATCATATCCTCCCAATAGAAATATGGATCCCTTGGTGTCCAAAAGCAGCTCATCAAATGATTCAACAACCTTCTCATCTCCAAGTGCGACAGGGGAATTTGATTCAGATTCAGACATGAGATGTCTCTTTAACAGTTGAATTTCCATTTCCGCCATCCCCTGCAGCGCATGGTAAAACAAATCTATTAACAAGGTGGACAAGACTAAAGCACCATACACAAAAAACAGACATGGCTCTTCAGTAGTATGGTTTTATTGAGCAGGGAAAATTAAAAGTAAACCATGAATGGAACTGCAATTATAATCTGGTCTTGGCACAAGAAAACAAGAACAATTTATATTGTTCTTCAAGACAGAGGATAAAGCATTAACCATAGGTAAGTCGTAATCAATAATAAGTGCAATTCTATAGAATTATCAGCAACAATAAGAGAACAGATAAAATGAATGTATATAGCACAAACATGTGAGCATACATATGCCTCCAGGAAAATGCCAATTGTCCGGTCAGACAATAATTTACGAGCATAAATTGAAGCAGCATCGTTGGATATCATCGCATAGATTTTAGCTTTATTCATACTTTAAAAAATATAATGCTCGTGTTCAGCATGCTGATCAAAATAAATTCCACCATTAACTGGAGTAAATGATTAATACACCTTAAGGCAAGCTACAAATTTATTTATTCAGGGGGGAAAAGGACAAAGTAAAAGAACAATTACCAGTAAGAAAAAATCAGGGATATAGAAATTGTATTCACGTACCAGCTTCTGTTCTAGAAGGGCCATTTTAAGAGCATGTTCTGTTTTAAAAGTCTTGAGCTCTTCCACCTCTTGAAGTAACTAAAGATATAAACCAGAACGTGAGAATGCTTGTAATAAAAATGCACATGAGATTCTCTAGATAGGAAGTGTAAAATTTGAAGATGACAATCTACCCAAGTTATAAGGGACTGAGACTCAGATGATGGACCAGGAGTCTGTTCACAATTGTCTTTTATGCCCAATGCTTCCCCTCGACACCCTTTATCCTTGAAGGAAATATCATTGATCACAGACGGATTTTTTACATCATCTATCATGGGTTCCCTCAGACAATCTTTTTCCTTGCAGGGCATCCCATTTGTTATGGCAGTATCTTCTGCATCGGCCTGATTCTCACTTTTAATATCATCTTTAAAAGCCAATGCTTTCAGTTTCATGTATATAAGATCTTTCTCCTCTTGTTTAACTTCCTTCACATCAGATTGAACTTCCAGTGGCTGGTTTTCTCCTTCTAAAGATGAGGAGACATCTGTATAATCTGATTTCTGACTTAATTGATTTAAGTTCTCTGCCTCCAAAGCAAGTGGTGAGACCTCTTCACCTTCCTCTCTAGTGTTATGTGAGGGAATAGCTTGGATAATAGTTTTGAACTTCACCGTATTCTGCAATGCAGATGTACCTGGAGCAACTGCTGAAGAAGCCAACAAACTCATCAACTTATTCGTCTGAGCATGGTCAAGCTCAAACCAAAAATGATGCTCATTGTAGTAGTTGTCTGAAATTATTGGTCTAAACTGACTTTCAAGAAGCGGTTGGCACTGTAGTCGGACATGGACCTGGACCTTAAGGAGGAAATATAATAATATCAGCATTTTCCTGTTGAGAATGATCAAGTGTCACAAAACACAAGTTTAACTCAGACAGGTAGATAGATATGAGAAGATTTGTTCGAGAACCTGTGCTGGATACAGTGTCCTCTCTGAACCATCATTGGTCCACCCATATGGGTTAATATTCATTTGGCCAGGGCAAGCAGCCTCAAATATTCCATGAAGTTTCCTATCACTATAGTTGAACAGAAAAAGTGGCAATCCAGGATCAATATTCTTTACATAAGAAAAGTGATGAGCTGGTAAGCCTGCAAAAATACAACAAATAGATCTCATAAGTTCTCGGGTCCAAAAACTAAAGAAAACGATGAATAAACCATTCTCCTCGCACGTAAAATTTACAGAATTTACTTAAATATTAGACATTTGATTGATACTGCTAGGGAATATATGGTCAAGTGGCAAAAACTTTATATAAAAAAGGCATAAAACATGATGACACCATTAAAATTTAATTACTGTGCACAGCTGATAGTATAAAAATGCAATTTAGATCACTCACCAAAGAGTTGCTTAAATAGGCATTCCTTCATTGTACTATTTTTGCAACCAAATATGACACCACCAAGCTGACCCTTCCTCAAATTTCTTGCGTGTAAAGAGCCAACAACCATCTTTGGTGCAGAAGGCGAGCTTCCATTAACCATAGAGGTCTGTATTTTCTTCCCTGTGCCCATTCTAAGGTCCAAAGCAACAAACCATATATAATAACTTGGGAATATCATCAAGAAAACGGTGAGAAGTTTATAAATATTCAAATGCAGAAAAATTGTAGGACACTACGGGGTGGATACATTTAACAAGTGCTCTTAGCTTTTGCACTAATTCTTTTAACATGACAGAATTAACATACTTCAGTGCAAAAAAACTCTATCTATTAAAGAAAAATAACAACTAAACACAAAATGAAAAATAAATAAATAAATAAGAAAGAATTCAGAAGAGAAGTTGCAAACCAAATCTTTGTTCAACTCCTAATGGCAACTCAATAAGCTGGTTAAGAATAAATTTGCTTCATAAGAAGAATATGCGTACAATAATAATCATAAAAGAGCAGAACTATAAGTTTCATATTCAAATGCAGTTAGTTAATCCAAGAATCTAATCCCAGAAACTGAGGCCAACTTTGCCAAAGTGGAGCACATTAAGCATAAATGTAAAACATGTTATGACCAATTGGACATGTCAATCATATTCAATTAAGAACAGTACAATCTAATAAAATAAAATGTAATTAGCTAATTGTCCTTGGTTAATGTCCACAGGAGTGAAACTCATGAAATTTAACTCTGATCTTTATCCCATTATCAAAAAGGAAAAAAAAAAAGTGATATTATTATGACCCAGGAATTATCAAAGAGCAAAAGTTTACATATTTTCCAACATATTTGTAACAAACGACCATTAAACATAACGCATTGAAAACAGAAGAACATTAACAAAGGAAAATGAATTCCAATCAAAAAGATAAACTCAAAGGAATGAATTTACGAAAAACATTAAAAAAAATCCCTTCAGGAGGAGAATGAAATGACTGCAATGCTGATCCCAGAAAAAATAAATAAATAAATAAAGGGGAAAAGAAAGCCAAAAGAAGCAACCGATTAAGTGCAAAAGACAATCCAACGCTGTTGAAAAAGAAGTTCAATCGAAACCCTGAGAAGACCGACCGAACAGAATCCAACCGCAACTTGGTTTTCGAAAAGGCAACATTTTATCATCTTAGTCTAACCAGTGAAACTAAATGATTATACAATTCCTAGAAAGCCAATGCATGAGATTGGTGTGACAGAGATACCGTGAAAAGCCATAGAAAGAGGAGAGAGAAAGAGAGAGGAAAGAGAAATAGTCGTACTCTGGGTTTGGGAGTGGGAGAAGTGAGTGAGCTTCAAGGGAAAACGAAACCAAAGGTTTGGCCTTTGCCTTTGTTTGCCGTGAAAACGAATGAAAAGCGCGAAACGAGACGGGGCTTTGCTAGCTTCTTTTTTTTTTTTTTTTTTTAATAATTTTTTGAAAATGCTTATTTAATATAATTTACAAACACCATTCAACACCGCGCCACTTGCGCATCTTGGCGAACTACTTCTGCAAGTGAGACATCCTATACATTCTTTTAAACAAAATACCTAAAACATCTTGTGTTTATCTAAATGTAACTTTTTTTCCCTATTAGTATAAAAATACCAACACGCCATGTTGTTACAAAAACATACTCAAATTACACCTTGTAGCAATTAATTTTTTTAAAAATTCCAATAGTGTCTTTCTCAATCTGTATTAAATGTTGACCTAACTAAAAAATTAAATAAAACACAATTTAAAATATTCAAATAAATATTTCAATTAAGCAACTACTTTAATTATTTTGAGATTTTTTTATTTTAAAATTGATTTTATTTAAGATTCGTCTGGTTTAATAGAATGACCATTAAAATGGAATGATAATTCCTAAAATCCAGTCATTCCTTGCATGGTCATGTACAAAAGAGAGATATCACTTTAGAGTTTATAAGCACAAATGAACAACTTGTGGATAGTTTTATTAAACCTCTTGCAGCATGTAGATTTTCACAACTTAAAAGAGGTCTTGATATTTTAGACGCTTCATATTTGTATAAAAAAGTCTGAAATATTTTTCATGAGCATTTTTAAAATTTTCCCATATATAATTATGGTTGAATCGCGTAAATTTTGGTTGAAATTGTTAATGTTTGAACTTTTTTATTAGTTTCATAATGTTTTTGATTTAATAATAACTTTTATTGTTTAATATGTTTATTGATTGATTTTGTTTAATTTTTAATATTTTTGTGGTTTTAAATTTGCTTTTATTTAAATTTTTAGAAAATTTTCTAAAGAAGTTTGATTTAGCACAACCGCCCTACAGGCCTAAAGAAGCCGGCCTACTAGCTGCTTGAATCTAACTTGCTGGTTTGTCGGGGTTTAAATACCCTAATAAGATCCGAACCCTTATTTTTTTCATCCTCCTATCTCTCTCTCTTTGACTCCTCTCTCTAAAACCCACGGAAATCATCCCAAGCCAAAAATCTTCAAAATCTTGTGATCTTTAGTCATTCTAAGTGATCCACACTTGATTTTCTTCATATTCTCTTCAAAAATTTCAAGTTTCACTAAGATTTTTCATTCTCTCTAACTCCAAACACTAACTTTTCTCTCTCTAAAAATCAAAATGTTCCTTCCTTTTCTCTCATATTCGTGCACTTCATCATCAACAAATGAAATAGCTTTGGGTTCTCATGCCAACAAACACACCAAATCCATTGCCCACAAAAATCCATCTTGTGAGGTAATTTTTGAGGAGTTTTCTAAGGAGAAATATTTGAAATCTGCTTCGGGTAGAAAAGTCGACAAAAGAAAACTTATTCTTTTTAGCAACATGACTAGTTTTAGAGTTGAAGAATTGCTTGATAGATTGGGTTGGAAGAACAATATGACTATGACGGTGGATACTTTTCCTAAACTAGTTAAGGCATTTTATGCAAGCTTGAATTAGTCTTATGAAACTTTAGAAATTGCCATAACCCTTAAAGGAACAGAAATTGATTTAATCCCAACCATTTTAGGTGAAATTTTGGAAATGCTTTTAGAGGGATATGATATCCATGGAGTAAGAACTTGGTCTTTTGGAAAAGATGATATGGCCAAAGACATCTATGAGAATAATAATGGTAGAACTTCTCCTAGGATCCATGCTTCGACCTTTTCAACTAGAAGCCGAATCATTTATAGGCTTATTTCTATAAACATTCTTCCTAGAGCTGAGTATAAAGACAAAGTTTCCTTTCTTGATCTCCACTTGCCTTCTAACCGAAACATCCATAAACCTTCTTCAACTTTTAATCCAAAAAATGATGGATGTTTCTAGAGGAACCAAGAGTGCAAGATTGCCTTATGGGATGCTTCTAACCAAAGTATTCAAGTATTTTAGAATTTCCTTTAATGATGAGAAAGATGTTATGAAATTCAAAACATATCTTGTTTTGGTAGTCAAATAATAAGTAAGGTGGTGTTTGAGAAAATTCGTTGTCAATGGTTCTCGTCAGAGGACAAGCGGCAAAAAATGAAAAAAAAGGAGGAAGAAGAAGAATTGGCAAACCTAGAAGCAAATCTTAGGGGACACAAAGAAGGATTGGAGAATACACTTTACCAACTATATGAACACCAACAACAAATGTTAGCCAATCAACAAAGGATGGGACAAAACATCATTTCCCTTCAAGAAGCTCAAAATTGTCCGGTCAATAAGAAATCCTCAATCTCCTTCAACAAATAAACTTTGGTAGTAGTTTTTCAAGTCACCAATGAAAAAATTTCTCTTTTATGTTTTGTGTTTGAAAACCTTTGTGTTAATATGGCTATGATTTATGACTTGGTATTTTTTATGTTTTTAGTATGTGATGAAGTCTTTGATGAATTTAGCTATTCATGTTTTTTTTTTTTTTTTGTTGATGACAAAAGGGGGCAGAAAATGTTTGATTGCTTGAGGAGTATTTTGTGGTGGTTATTGTGGTTATTTGGTTATTAGTGTTGGAAAAATAATACACAACGGAATTTTAAAATTTTTTCTATATCAGAGTATTTTCCAAAACACAAGATTGACATACTATATGCATAAATTAACTAGATCTTACTAACCTTGTAAATGTAGAAAAGCTCCTACAATCCGTGACGAGCATAACGTTCCAGAAGAGCCTCAACCAACTGTCTTCTTTGTTATTCTCTACCCACAATCGGAGTGCGTATAGGTGCACGTCATTCAGCCTTTCCCCCGGTGACTCTCCTTCTAATTAATTTAGACATACCCAAAGCTATAGTTTGTGATTTGTGAACAATAGCTCTCTGGGGAGTTATAGAGTCTCACTCTAGATTTCTCAATTGATCTAAATAACTTATGAGACACATTCCCCTTTTATAGAGGTTAGGCCCAATAATCAGTCCTTATTAGATAAGGCCTTAAAAATTTGAATCAGATTCAAATCAAGATAATATCTAATAAAATTCATGTGAAAACACATGATCTGCTTATCACTCGATTGGCAGGCCAAATTGGCAGATCGGCTTGCCGAATTTGCTCCATCGATAGGCCAAATTTAAAAATCTTTGCAAATCTTTATTTTTCACTTGAGATTCTTAGGATAGAGTATCAATTTTAATTCAAATAACCCAATAAAGAAATTATCTTATTAAAATAGTCATATTTAGATAATCTCTAAGAAAATAAATATTCTTGATAATTCACCAAGTTTATCTTGAATTAATTTATTCAAAATTAATCCAACCGATAAACAGACATGAATTATTTGATCCCGATAATTCAACAAGTTTATCTTGAATCAATTTTCACAAAATTAATTTAATCGATAAAAAGACATGAATTATTTGATCCTATCGAATTTTCAACCAATCTAATAATTTGACACAAGTCACCAATTATTGAAAAAGCACGTCGTATCGTTATAGGATTTTTATGAGCTAGCAAAGGAGACCTGATGGACATTTATTGTTCAAGCTCCTAATAATTATGAAACCCAATATCCTAGATATACATTTCATAATTATCAACTCCAACGCTACTCCACTAAAAGCTTAAAGCTACACTCTCGAACTATATAGAATTACGAAGCCCGTATAGCTAAGTCTCCTTGACATATCATAATATATCGTTGTCTAATAGGATTATCTATAATCGGCTTAAGGAGAAGTTCTGTCTTATCTTCCTGATTATTCTCTGTTACGTTCCATTATCTCACCATCGAAAAACTTACCATCCAAAGATGGTATACCATTTAGTTATACATATGTATCCAAATGATTGAGTGCTCCAGTTTTTCAATTACAAGATAACGTATATAAAAAGATATCAACTGCTCTTAAAGAGGAGCTATGGATTCCATATCTATGAATAATAGGTGTACACTATCAAAAGTTATGCCTCCAACGTACCGATATGTGAACCACTATTAAAATGTGGATGTCACCCTTTGGTTCATCAAAAGACATAAGTCAAGACAATGGGCCCATTATTCATCTCAGGATTAAGATATAACACATATGATTATCTAAAGTGAATCGATTTGTCGAGACAAAATTATTAATCTAAATCAATTCACTTTATGTCTTGATCTAACACATCATCACCTATGACAATGCGCCAATGTTTATATTCGTGGAGTCCACCTCTAATGGTCAAGACAAACTATCTCCTATTAGGGATATAGACAACATAATAATTTTTGCATGAATAAGGTGCCCAACTTTATTCTCTCAATTGCTGATCTTATGATTTAGACCGTCACCTTAAGAATTGTGTCTTTCACATAATCTGTCCATTTTATGCCTAATTCTTACAGGTTTAGACCGACAGTTTTAGACTTTTGTTTGCTTAACATACATTCAATAAATATGAACATGAAGAGGACAAGATTTGCTATATAAATAATAAATAAATTCTTTATTGATAAAAATGTCTCCAAAAACATATTATATTTTTACTCCTTAGGACATACATGTCCAACAATTAGATTATTAGATATGTTTATTTTAAATTGGTTAATGTTTATTTTGAATTGGTTTATGTATATCTTACAAGGGGAGATATATGAAAAGAGAAGAAACATTTACTTCTCAATTTTATTTTGAATTTATGCATATATTAAGGGGGAGTATTGTTTTTATTTTTTAAATGACATTTCCTTTAAAATTCAAGCAAATAAAAAAATTTTGTGATCATAAAAAATGGGGAGATTGGAAGGACATGTTCAATAGGACCGGCCTACCAACCCTTATAGGTCGACTTGCCAGTTACAAGGGATAGAAAGCTATTTCTCCAACTTTCTATCGATCGGTCAATTTAAGCAAACCTGCTTACCGGCTATCCCAAGCGGCCTACCAGTAGCCTTGCTTCGGCCTAACA
Source organism: Artocarpus hirsutus (assembly GCA_946598075.1). Taxonomy (NCBI): domain Eukaryota; kingdom Viridiplantae; phylum Streptophyta; class Magnoliopsida; order Rosales; family Moraceae; genus Artocarpus; species Artocarpus hirsutus. The sequence goes on along the minus strand of CAMOHE010052985.1, from coordinate 91,441 downwards.
GTTGAACATTATAGAAGCATGAATTCTATCATGATTCGGGTAGCCTGTCGGTCGCATAGACCTACCTACTGATGGTCCTGATCGTTGGAGCTTTTTCGGGAAATTTTTTAAGTTTTTGGCGTACAGCCTAGTATGTAATGGCTAGTTTTTTAACCATTAGAGCTCCATTTGCAATGAACATTTTGATCTAAAAATAATATTTTAAGCCATAACTGAGCACAAGGATGCTATAAATAACCCTCCATTCATTGTGTTCTATACTAAGCATTAATTACAAGCATTCCTATATTGTTTTGATCATAAGCATTCATTTTTTCACACACTCTTTAGCTTACATAATCTATATTCCTTTTGAGAGTTGCTCACACCATTCAAAACAAAGTCTTTCATTGTATTCATCTTTTATTTGAAGATTTTATCATGTAAGTGATCTAATTTGTCAAAAACATTATTTGAGTGATAGGTTTCCAAGCCTTAGAAATTGGGGGATTTTGGTTTATCAATCTCCATAGAAAATTAATGTTGTAAGAGGTGGTGGTGAGCCTTAGTTAGAACAAGTCATCGATGTTGTATAAGGAGTGATCATGTTGAAAAGACCGTCGTTATAGTGGAAGAGGTCGAGTCCAGCTTTGCTTGGTGACAGTAGACTTAGGCATATTGCCGAACCACTATAAATAACATTTGCACTTTACTATCATTAACTTTTTACTTTATGCATTTATTTCCTTTTAAGGTTTATTGCAATTGTTATTTACGTTAATATATTTATTTGTGCAATTTATCTAGAAATTTTCAATGATTGTGAAAAAGTTTTTTAGAACCCAATTCATCACCCTCTTGGGTGGTCATTCTTAGGCTGACAATTATAGCTAAAATGAGCTAGTAGAATGATCATTTTATTCTAAAATTGAATAAATTAAAATTCTCTATTCCCAAATTACCCCTTTAATTGTTATGTTATTTACTTTATTAAATTCCCTTTTTTCATTTTTTAATATAAAATTATATTCAATTCTTTTAACTCTACTACAACTCAATATAATTGATAGTGCTCATATAATGTTACATATATTTTTCATATGTAAGTTACGATCATCTTTGCTATCATGGGGTTTAATACAAAGTTAATTATTTGACAATTAATTGTAAATCAAATCAAATAATCTATAACACCTGTTATTTTAACAGGAATAATTTTGTAAATTAATGTATAAAACGTGATAATTTAAAATTTTGTTGCATTTAAAATTACTAAGTTGTTTTTATTATTTCATTTATCACGAAAATGTCACTTTGGCATTTTCTATCAAAAAGTCTCCTAAGGAGACATGAGGATATCTTTCCCAACTTCTCTTGACCCTCCTTTTCTTTATTTCCTCTGTGACATGCTCCAACATGTCTCCTCCATAATTGCTTTTATCACTTCTCTTCAAAGGCTTCATCTTTTTTTCCTTTTTCTCCCATGGTTCCCACACTCTTCTTCTCATTTCGTTGCCGAAGCAAAATACTTAGAAAACTTCTTCAAGGCAGCCATAAAAATCAGCCACCATCACCTCCATTTAAGTAAGAATTTCAGCCATACTAAAGTCAAGGAACCTATTTTAAAGCCATTTCAAGTTTCCAACTAGCCATAATCCTATGTTAGAATCTTATGAACGAATTTAGTCTTTCATTTATAAATTTTTATACTCAAGGGTTATTCAAATTTGTGTTCTTGAACCTGAGTATATGTTTTGTTGCTATTTTGGAGCATATGTTTAAAGTCTAAGTGTATATGTCGTAAACAGAAAATTATATTGTTAAACTTTGTAATACCTCTATGGGCAGTGGCTCTTTCTTGAAATGCTAGGATTAAATAAAAATGAATTTTGTAAATTGGTTTGCATGTTTAAAAAATAGACATCCTAAGCTTTCCAACGAGCTATCATGAGTCTAAATCAAAGTTGTATTTTATTTTCTATGAATTTTTTAATGTTTGGATTGAAAACTTTTAAACCAGCCAGTGGCAGTATACCACTTGTTTATCTTAAGTAAACCACTTGTTAACCCATGTGTTGATTATAGATAGTGAACTTGCCCTTTTTGCAAATGTATACTATCAGTTTGCCATAGTATACAAGCTGTTAACCTGAACCAAGAACTCAACTTTGCTCACCTCCTAATTCCTTAATGCCTTACAACCTTTCCAACACTATCCTAAGTGATTTATGAATCTTATTAGGGACTAAAATATATAGATAACTTGTATACATTTATATTGTGTTAAGACAAAAATTGTTACTTTGGTATTCAAAAAGAAATTTGCATAAAAACTTTAATGGTACACTAGTGAGATGAATTTACACATGATTTATTTATGAATGTGGTTGTATGTTGTGCTTTAGTTTTAATTGTCCTTGTGCATGCCTTAGGATCAAGGGAGTGTGGAGCTAATGTTAATTGATTTCGAGATTAAAAGATTGTTGATAAGCTTGGAAGGTAGGGATTCTATTACGCATCTTTTGTGAGGTTTTGATAAATTAAAATTTGTTGTTTATATATATACTATTTTGAATGTATATGATTACATCTATAACATGATGTTGTGGAACTCATCCTATATTGTACAACGAGGAACATAATGATGTGACACATGTTGTTATAAATTGAGAAGCATGGTTAGGAAGACTAACTCTATAAATAACGGATGAATATAGAGAAATGGTGAGACGTGAAGAGGGCGGCGGTTACGTCCTTGGGCATGAGTACCCTAAAAGGTAAAATAAGGAGGAGGTGATGAAGCTTTCCTGGGTCGAAAGTCCCAGATCACACTGTATAGGGATTGACTTGGTGAGGACTCGGGGCTTGATGTCCCCTAATTGGAACACCCTTGGAATGTTTAGCGGGTGATCAAGCGTGCCCATTTGGGTTTCATTGAGTTGAGTGATATGAAATTCTATTGCACAGTACATATAGATGAGCATAATTGAATCCTAAATTAATATGTATATATGTATGAAACTTGGTAAGAATGATCATAAGATATCCACTGGAATTGAACATGATAAAATTGATGAATAATGATGAGAACTAACTAACCATGCATGTTTTAATGTGGTAAGGATAAAAACCTAAAGGTGAGTAATGGTTTTCCCCATTGAGCATGTTGTTACTCATTCCTTTTTATTTTCATATTTTCAGGACTCACTAAGTGTGAGATGGCTAGAAGGAAAATAGTTGAGCAAGCTATATAGCTATATTATATTGGGATTGCTTCAATTGTAAAGAATGTTCTTTATGATAATGTAAGCATCAATTGTTGCTTTCTGTGACTGTATTAAGATGTGTTCATGGTTGAAATGATGATGATGATAGTTTTATATTATTAAAATTTAAGGTGCTACATCAAACTGTGGTTTATTTATTTGTTTATGTTTTTATTTTATTTTGAGAGTTTTTACTTAAGCCTTGGGCAAATTATTTTGATGATTTATTTTTATTTTGTGATCTTCATTTTATTTAATAAAAACTGTTAACCCCCACCTAAGGCGTTACATAATTACTAAATAAAACACATAAAAAAAAGCCTTTAGAATATATTTTAATTTCGTTTTAAAACATTATCAAAGATTAAATAAAGGGGTCTTTTTGTCAAATTGTTATTATTCCATTTCCATTCTAATGAATAATATACATAATAATCATGATTTTAATGATTTTAATACTAATTCTAATACTCAACCAAATAGTTGAATTAGAATAAATTATTTATCCCTATTTACATTCAATTATATTCCTATTCCGGTTCTCATTCTTATTCCGTTCCTTCCAACCAAACTCATCTTCATATTTTTGGTTTAATAATGTTTTAGATTGTATTTAGGAAAGCTTAGGAAGTTAATTTTTTTTATAAAAAGTTTAATATGTTCAGGGGTTATTTTGAGTATGATTTTGAAAACATAAGAGGTATTTTTGACATTTTTATAATGAGATGACCAAAAATGGTATTTAGACAAAACACAAAAGTTATTTTAGGCATATTCTTTCTTTTTTTTTTTAATTCGTTGATTCCTAAACCATTATAATTTTTTGGCTGAGTAATCTCTATATTTTTTAGATTGATTGGTCAAAAGAGTTAATTAACATTTTTTAAAAAGGGAAAATTTTATTTTAGTACCCTATGTTATATCAAAATATGAGTTTTGTATCCTCTATTTTGAAAAATTTTATGCTGATACCTTGACCTTTTATAAAGTCTTTTTTTAAGATCTCGAAGCCCTTTTTTGGGACATAAAAAGATAAGACTACCACTTTTATAAAATATAATCAGTTGACTAAAAATTTTTAATAAAAAATTTTAAATTACTATTTTTGCAACCAAACACCAAAATACCCAACAAACTTCTGTGAAAAATATACTCAAAAAATATCAATTTGATTATCTTCTTCTTTTCAGACTTGTAAATTCTCTTGCATAGGTTTCTACCGCACGAGCTTTTCCTCCAACATGCTCAAAGCACTTAATAGGCGACGAAAAGCACCTTCCTTCACAACCTAAGACCTTCGCCAACGTCTTCATCGCCATTGTCAACGTCGATGTCCTAGGCCTCCCCTACGCCTTCAAACGTAATGGACAACTCACTAGCTCCCTCATGATTTCACCCAGTGCGCCTCAAAACCCTAACTGCTTCTCCAAGATTACGTCTTTTGGCGATTTAGGATTCGCTATCTATGGATCCCTTGGAAGACTGCTCATTGACATCCTAATAATCCTAACCCACCCTTTGTCCTGATAATCCTCTCTCCCTTTCTTGACCTTCCTTTGTCTGCACATCGTTGCTGTCGCCATCTTCAGCTACCGTCTGTCGTGGGAGGAAATGGGATGTTTAGGCCTTGTTGGTTTGTTTTATAATTAGGGTTTAAAAAAAAATGTTCTTTTAAAGATTTTTTGGTGTTTAGTTGTAGGAATAGCCATTTTTAAATTTTTTTTTGTTAAAAGTTTTTGGTCAACTGATTAAATTTTATAACAAAAGATAATTTTATCTTTTTGTATCCTAAAAAAAGGCTTCAAGATATTAAAAAAAATTTGTTAAGAGGTCGAGATATTGGTATGAAATTTTCCAAAACAAATGGTACCAAATTCATATTTCAATATAACATAGGCTACTAATATGGAAATTTTTGTTTTAAAAATATTTACAACAAATAAGATATTTTAAAATATTTATGGTAAATGCTTACTTATGAAGCATATTTATAAAATAAATTTATCATAAATATGCTTCCTCAATATATTATTTTCCACAAATATCTTACTTCTTATAAATATATTATATTGAGAAAAATGTTGTTTAGCTTCTTCTCCTATATTTTTCATGTTTTTTGAGGTGAGTATTTTGGAAATGTTTTTGAAATCGTGTATCATTTCAACTTTTAGAGTATTTGGTAAACCAATTTGAACTTAAAAATTGATTCAAACACTGTAGCATGTAAGAGTTTTATATCATAGGTGTTTTTTTATTTTACACTATAGCATGTAAAAGCTTTTAACTATTATTGATCCAAACCAATTGGTTTGAACCGCTTCACTAACCACGACATTTATCACAAAAGAAAAGGAAAAAAAAAAACCATTGTCATATTTTCTAAAGAAAATGAGAAAACTCTTTTGTTTGGTAGTATATCGAAAATTTTTAGAAGTGATGTTAGGATTCTTCCTTTACTAAAATTGCGTTTAGTTGTGTTTTTAGAGAGATTAATCTAAAGAAAATATCTAAATAAATTAGTTTGAGTATAATAAAAAAAAATTGTGTTTGAGTATATTTGTAAAAATATTTATTAGGTATATAAGCCTCCCAAAAAATGAAAAGGAAAAAGGAAAAACAACTTTTGGGCAATTTCAACTTTATAAATAGAAGTCATTTTTACTTCTTTTTTTTTTTTGAACTTCCGAACGTTATTTCGAAATCAATTCCAATTCCATCGCTTGACAAATGCGTGAAGCCAGCTTGAAAATGGTATTAACCAAAGGTTTTTTTTTTTTTTTTTTTATCTTTATGTTTTTATTTTTTATGCCTTATATACTAAAAACAATTATTTTTTTGAAAAAATAACCAAATACAATTTTGTTTTCCTCATGCTCAAAACAATTATCTCTTTACTTAGAAAAAAAAGAGATTATTATCTCTTGAAAAAACAACAAAATGGATTTTCAAATACAGTACTGTTTTTTTAAAAAATCCCATTTCCATTTATATTTTTTTAGGTAGTTTTCGAATATTGGTCCTAAAATCAATGTTTTTAATATTTTACGCCTTATATACTAAACAATATTATTAGAAATATAACTTATTTTCCTCATGCTTAAAACAATTGTCTATTAAAAAAACAACTAAATGCATTTTCAAATACGGCACTATTCTCAGAAGCTATTTTGGTTTGTAGTTTTTAAGGTAGTTTTTGCTTACTGGTCCTAAAACCAATAACCAACTCTACCTTTTTTTTTTTTAGTGGAAATAGGCTTTTGAAAATTAAAAGAGATGGTCACATAATTATGTAATAACTGGAAATATAAATTTTTGTATTTAAAGCAAATATAATCGTTTGTAAAATTTAAAGTTATTGCCTCATGATTGTTGGGATAACACTGCCATCTCTCCATTATGGCCACCCCTGTGTTATCTCGTTTATTGATTGACCGGCCTTATGCATTGTAGATGAATACGACACCAGTATTTGACTTTATAAAGCCATGAAGACTAAAGTCTACCTAGGGGATAGCAACAAGCCAAAATTGGGACTGGGCAATCTCCTCACCAATTCGTCCCATGAAGACAATCATATCCGGCCCCATCAACTCGTATAAGTTGACGGGGATGGAGCAGGTTTTCCGTCACGTGTTTGGGATACTCACGGTATCCCATCATAGTATCTTGTTCTAAAATTTTAAAGTCTTTCTTGCTATTCTCTTCTTTCTGGATTAACTAGTGTGTAGGTACCAGTGATACTTTTTGAAAAATCTCATCAATATCTCCTTTTAACTTCTTCTCGACAAAGGTCCTTTAAAGTTCTAAAGGTGAGAACAATAAAAACACTAGATGGAGGCTAAAAAAAAGTCTGCAAAAAATAAAACCTCTAAGGTCTATTTATAGATACACTAAGCTAAGTGGTTAAAATAAAATTGTTGGAAAAAATCACGCCCACCACTGGAGTGGTTGGGTGTGATCTGTTATCTCTCTAATATGAGAATGACACATTTCCTAACTATCTCAAACAGTGTGATTCTGTATCCATCCAATATCTATCCAAGATTCGACTTTGGTTCAAACTGAGATATTATTTATTTTAACTTTTTAAATAAATATTTTTCATGATTTTTTTTTAATTATATATGATATGTAATAAAATAAATGATTAATGTGTAATATCTTTTTCAACTTTTAAAAAACAATAGTAGAAATTGTGAAATACACGACGTTTATTACATGAAGGTTTTTTGAAAACTGTTGTGTAAAGTGGAGAAAAAACACAATGGGCTGCAAAAAATACGAGAACCATCATGAAAATTAGTGCTTTAATGATGGTTTTTTAAACTGGGCTTACACGATAGTTTTTGCTAAAAGCAGTCATGTAAGCTATAATCTAACTTGACGATTTTTTAAAAAACCATTGTATAAAGTAGGGAAAAAACATTGTGGGTGGTGAAACATATGAAAACCATCATGAAAATTAGTGCTTCAACGATGGTTTTTAAACTGAGCTTACACAATAGTTTTTAATAAAAACCATCACGTAATAGGTGGGTTTTTTCAATAACTAACATAATGGTTTTTATCAAAAACTTTCGTGCAAACCTAGTTTAAATTTTAAATTACAAATCTCCCACTCAACTTGAAATTAAAATAACAAGTTAGAGCAAGAAATGTGAAATTTCATGTAAGCCTAGTTTAAATTTCAAATTTCGAATTTCTTGCTCAACTTGAAATTGAAACAACAAGTTAGAGTGGGAAATTTGAAATTTAGACTAGGCTTACGTAACAGTTTTTGTTAAAAACCGTCATATAAGATCATAAGTTACATGACAATTCCCAAGAAAAATCATCGTGTGATTCATATTTAAATTTTAAATGGGACTTTGCTGCTTAACTTTTTGTTTCAAATTTTAAATGAAAGTTTATTCTCCTATATTAATTTTTCCATCTCCTTTGGCTCTACAGAACCAAAATCTTGACACTACGCATAAACTCATCTCTCTTTCTAACTCTCTCTCCTTTTTCTCTCTCTAAAGCACCATGTCATCCCTAAAAGAAAAAACTAATAACTCATTTTTGCTTGTAGTTTCTCACACTTTCTTCACTTCACTTCATTGCATTTTTTTTTCTTGACACCAACGTTGTTCTCAATGATTACGGCTATGAAGAGTCCGAGGAGGCTCCCCAACTCCATCCCGTGCACCTGTACTTGCTTGAACTGGCCTCCTAGCCCCCAACGCCTGCTTTGCCGCCATGAATCAAGAACCTCTCCTCGCTGCTACCACCCCCATTCCCGAACTTGTCATCGAGTTCAAGCTCAGAGGAAGAGCATAGAGGATTGACAGGAAGAGTGCTTATTTTTTTAGATATGTTCTTTTTTTTTTCTTTTGCGATTTATATCTTTCATGTTTTAGCAATAAATTGTGTGAATTGCAAATAAAGATTAAGAAATGAGAAACCAAAACATTGAGAATGTTGGGCTTGTTGGAGTTGCTTTTATACAAAGTTATCTCTTAGGTATATATTTTTTTGACCAATGTTTACACAATGGTTTTCACAAAAATCGGTCGTGTAAGCTATTTGCCAAACTAACTTTATACGACTATTTCTAGTAAAAATGGTCGTGTAAGCTTCATTCTACACGACGGCTTTTTTTTTTTTTGAAAACTATCGCGTAAGATTCATATATATCGCCTCTGGTCCTCATGAAACCAACGTTCCACAATAGTAAAAAATTATCATGTAAGCTATCTTTTGTACCACGATGGAGGCTTACATGAAGGATTTTTTCACCATCATATAAACTTTTCACGACGGTTTAAATCCATCATGAAACAAACAATTTTTAGTAGCGAAAGATATTTTTCCACACTTTGATAACAACCATATCACTTGAAAATCTTGTGACATAATTGAATCAACAATCCATGAAAACATGCCACGTGTACTCTCAGAGTGAACAGTTGGCACCACGCACAATATAGATGGTGCATTGTGTGAATTTCTAATTTTGTCCTTATAGGTCAAAAATAATTCATAAAATTTTCATTGACCCATCTAATAAGAATATTATGGAGTTAGCAAGGGGATCCAATGAACATATATAATTTAAGCTCCAATAATTATTTATAATTAATTATCTTATAGTTAAATTAATAGCAATTATCAACTTTAGTTTGCGCTATTATCATAAACCGAAGCTGCACTTTTAAATTATATATAAAATTATATGGAACCTTAAACATTAAATGTTGATAATAAGGTTATCCTTTGATATAATTATCTGCCATGTGATAATACACTCTATAATAACATTCATAATTAGAGTTAGGTTTATAGTCTTCCATGTAACCTCTCTAATTACCTCTTTGTCCATGGGATTCCGTTAACTCTAATGGATGAACTTTTTATGAACAAATTATAAATGAGAACATAGGTAATGTTTGATATCCCATATCAAATAGCAAGATCTCAAAATCTAAGTTTCCTAAAATAATAGTCATGAGAATATTATCTTTACATCAAATCTAGTAAGAGTTGTGGATTCCATATCTGTGAATAATGTTCTCAGGTATCTATACTACTATGCATCCAATATACCGAGTTTTTTTTATCGTGGATTAATCGATCTTACCTATTGACAATCAAAAGATATGATAAATAGACGTGAGTCCATTAATCACTTCAAAGGTATGATCCATAAAATGATCGATAATGATAGAATTTTAATTTCTTGTTACGAAATTACATAAGAAATTTAATTCTATCTTGGTTCAGGTTTAATGTGTTTTAAACACACTAAGGTCTCTATCTAGTAATCATAACATTATTATGATCTAGATAAGATTTCTCCAACAAATATGGAATAGATAACATCACACAATCTTAAACAAGATAAAGTGTCTAACTTTATTTATCAATTGCAAACCAAAATTTATACTAAGTACAGTTAATCATATCCTCTCTATTATGAATATTTTATATACAAGATTACGGACTTTCACAAGTATTGAAATTTTTATGATATTTATATACTCATATATATCGGCATATATATATATATATAGGAGAATAATAAAATTTTATTTATTAATTATGTAATATTTTAAATCTCATAATGTCTTGATGGAATTTTGAGTATACTATAAAAACACTAGTCCAAACACATTCTACTATCACCTCCAATGATCAGAATTATCATAGTCTTCAAGAAGATCCAAATGTTGATCCATCATTTCTTGACGAAGAACAGGTTGTGTATAATGATCAATAGGCCAATACGTATTCGTCTACATTACCAGCCTCTTTGAACGACTATGTGCTTATTGCCACTCAAGATTATTCACTCAAAAACCAAAAGTCAAAAGTTGATATTGAAATCTCCCCCGTTGAAAAGCGGCCATGGAAGAAAAATCGGTAGCCTTACGTGACAACCACACTTGGAGACTTGTACCATGACCTCAACAAACCAACATTATTGGTCCAATATGGATCTATTGGATTAAATACAAGGAAGGTGGTTCTATTGATCACTACAAGGCGTGTCTAGTTGCAAAAAGTTTAACCCGAGTTCCCAGCTGAGACTACGAAGAAACCTCTGGTGCCATAATAAAACCAATAACAATACAAATCGTTCTTTCACTTGCCGCAATATCCAATTGATCCATTAGATAGCTCAATGTCAAGAATGCATTTCTTCATGGATTTCTCAAGGAAACTTTCTACATAGAACAACCTTTAGGTTTTCTCAATCCAACTCTTCGTAATCATGTTTGCATACTAAATAAGTTTTTATATGGTTTAAAACAAGCATCTAGAGCTTGGTTTCATCAATTATCTCAAAGATTAAATTTTGGTTTTTCTTACAGCAAGGTCGATTCCTCTTTATTTATTTACAAGGAAAATAATGATATCCTCTTCTTATTTGTCTACGTTGATGATGTAATTACAGGACATAGTCCATCACTCAATCAAACTCTCATTCTAAGGCTAAGCAACGAATTTGCCTTCAAATATCTAGGGTTCTTCACTACTTTCTTGGCATTAAAGTCAAATACTTCTTACATGGCATTTTTTCTCTCAAACAAAATACACCAAAGACCTGCGTTCTCGAACACGCATGCTCAATTGTTCTTCATTAGCCACTCCTATTGCCCTAAAAGAACCACAAGAAGCCAATATAATGCCCTTGTCAATGAAAGGAATTTCAGAGTATACTAGGAGCTCTTTAATACCTCACAGTTACTCGTCCAAATATTACCCATGTTGTCAACAGAGTGTGCCAACATTTTCACTAGCCCACCATTGCTCACTTTCGTGTTGCCAAATTAATACTATGATATCTTAAAGGCACTATTGAATTTGGTCTTCGAATTCTATCTCAAAGTGCACTAACTTTAAATGGATTTTGTGATGTAGTTTGGGTAGGATATCCTAGACTTCACAGAGCACAACTAGCTTTTGTATTTACCTTGGTTTAAATTACGTATCCTGGATGTCAAAGAAGCAGCCTACACTGGCCCACTCGAGTGCTGAAGCAGAATATTGCGCTTTTTAGCCTCTAATACTACGGAGTTCACTTTGATTAACTATTTACTTCGTGACATTGGAGTACTTTGTCACAACCGCCTCAATTGTTTAGTGACAACTAGAGTTGTCAATTCAGGCCAACAGACATGGACCTGATCTATGCAGACCAAAAGGAAAAATTGGGCCGGTCTAGTCATGAAAAACGAGGCCCAACCCGTCCTGAAGCCCGTATGGTCTAGGGTTGGGTTTCTCAGACCTAGGCCGTCCTAATTTTTATAAGGGAATTAAAAAAAATATCTAACCAACCGATCCAGTTATAATTTGGGCCTAAATCTTTAGTCTAGCATGAGGTTTGGGCCAGGCTTGGGCCGGGCTTAGGCGTAAGGAGGCTGGCCAAATGGGCTGGCCCAAATTGATAGCTTTAGTGATAACATGAATACCTTACACATGACTATTAATCCTGTTTTCCACACTCGAACAAACCAACTCGACCACTACTTTGTACGAGAAAAAGTCACTATTGGTGATCTTGTCACGAAGTTCATGCCAGGACAAGTCCAACTCTAGATGTCCTTACTAAATCGCTGCCCAAGCTATCTTTCAAAGTTTTTCGAGTCAAGCTGGGAGCTCATGATCTTCCATTCGCCAGCTTGAGAGGGCCTGATAAAGTTGATGAGCTTGCCAAATCCTCAATGATTCACGACAATAATAATGAGAAAAGTGGGAAGTAAATCTTGCCATACTGTTTGTCCTTTATGTATGCAAATATCCTCGTCTGAATAACTTGCTTAGACGATAGAAGAGTGAGTAGAAATCCTTTTTTCTCAATTCATTGCTTCATCATTTTTCATTATTCTATTTAGGACAAAAATCACTATGGTATATAAAGTCAATGAGCAAGCCAAATCCCCACTGATTCACGACAATAATAATGAGCAAAAGAAGGAAGTAAATCTTGCCATGTTACCTTTCCAAGTCAATTAAATATTTGAAAGTTGGGCAAGAACATGGCAAGGTGGCTGCATAATTTGAGGAATATCCCAATCATCATTTAAGTGCAGCTTTACAAGCAATTATATTTAATATTGTTAACGTAAGAGTTGATTTTGTTCCGTTAGTCCTTCATGTATATATAAGTATCCTTGTCTGAATTCCTTGCTTAGACATGAGAAGAGTGTACAAATCATTTTCTTTTCTCAATTCATCGCTTCGTCATTTTTCATTATTCTATTTAATGCAAAAATCATTATGGTATCAAAACCTAACAAATTCAAATGAACAGCTAGATCCATCTAATATAAGATTGGTCACTTAAAAAAGAATACAATCTTGCGGGTGCTTAAAGGGTAAAAAAAAAAAAAAAACTTAATTAATCACCCACAATCTACAATGGCATTAAGTTACTCCATTTAATAAGTTGATATTTTAAGATGAAAGTCTAAGTCTTTGACAAGCCATAATTCTATAAATGTCGCCATTCAAAATCTAGTATATATTGAGAAAATATTTTGCCATGCAACGAAAAATCTTACTTATAGTACTTCAAGAACTGATTTTGGTGGGTGACAAAAAATTTTCTTATAACGACTTTCGTTGAACTTTAAAAAATCCAATTTGCACATCCACCAATCAATATATATTGTTGTTTCTATTCAAAAAGTTGCGAATAGTTATTTCATGAAACACTTTCCCATTTCAAAGATCATTTATTGGACAAACGAACTTTCATTGAATTCATGAACTTTCATTGAATTCTTAAGTTTCTCTCAATTTTTATAGAATAATAAATTCAATAATTAAGTGCCTTTGATCAGCACTAGAGGGAATCAAAGCCAACTGATACTAAACTCGAGGTAATTTTTTAAAATTATACTCATGAAAAACAAAAACCGTGAGAGACAAATCACTTTTGCCACCAAAAATCATAATAATGATAATTGTTTTCCTACAACTCATTAATAAGATCTAGTAGGCTATAGAAGGCATGCGAACGCTTTTCCTAAAAAAAAAAAAAAAGGCATCTGAACGATGTCAATTGCATGGATTAGAGAAAATAATTAAAAAAGTACACGAGATTATTGTGAGGACAAGCTTTCTTGTTGTCATGGAATAATGGTGGTAAATGGATAACAATTGTAATTTGTACTCGTTTGGCACGCTGCAAGATTCAAAGAAAATAATAACGAGAAAGAAGCGAAAATAACCCTTTGAGATTACAAAATAATTTAGGATGTCAAAAATTGCAAAACTTGCTTATTTGTTGCTTTCTACAAATGCGATAGGCATAGTTTAACATCGCTTTGTTAAATGATGTGGAAAATCTTAATCAATGAAACATCTACGGAGACCGCCTTTTAGGACAAGAGAAATTGCACAAAATGTTAGATTTTTAGAAACTAATTGTAATTATGTTAGAGGATTTGAAAGATAAAGTAAAAAGCATTTTTTTTTTCCATCTCACTGTGAGATGGAGAAAAAAATATGAAAAAAGAAAAGAAAATATTATGTTAAAAAAAGAAAAAAAATAGCGTTTTGTTATTATCTTATTTTATTTTTATGATTATCGCGTTCTATATTTTTTGGTAAAGTTTTATGTATTTTTATGGTTGTTGAAAAAAAGAGACGAAAAAAATAGTACTTTGTTTTCTGTGTTTTTTTTTTTTTTTTGAAATGGATTTATTGCTTTTCTCTGAAATGATTTTGTGATTTAGTTATGGAAAAGTTGATTTTGTTTTTGTTTTTGTATTAACTAGGACATTGTATTTATCGGCTGTCAACGACGTCGTCGGTGTTAGTAATGTTCATCGACATCATCGATAAATTTTTGTATTTAATGTAAATATAGTATTTACATGGTAATATAATATTACCATGTTAATATTATATTGTCTAGCTGTCGATAGCCCGCCAAAGTTGCCAATGATTTTTGCATTTACATATAATATAATATTACTGGAGTAATATTATATTTCCTGGCCGCTAGTAGTCTGACAAAGTCACCGGTAAATTTTTGCATTTACATTGTAATACAGTATTACTCTATGGTCTGACGAAGTCGCTAGTGAATTTTATATTTACATGGTTTTATAGTATTATTAAAGTAATATTGTATTTTCCGGCCATTGGCAGTGCTGATGAATTTTTGTATTTTCATGATAATACAATATCACTGGAATAATACTGTATTTCCTGATCACCAACAGTACTGGTAAAGGAGGAGGGTGGGAAATATAGAGGAGAAAGATGTAGGAATATTTTAGGGTTTTTATTCTCAATTTCTCATAAGATAGTCATTATTTAACAAGTTTTGACCTAAATATACTATTTTGCTCTTCCTCCCTTATAACAACAGGTCATAACTCAGTTCAAACTAGCAAAGAAGTGGTTCTTTCTTTTTGTTTTTGTTTTTAAAAAATCTTGATGCATCGTAATTAATAAAAAAAATAAGTCCCATGTTATGGGACCATCTTGTACGGTGCTCACTATCTGTCCCTGTAGTATTATTCTTACTTAAAGCTAATGGTATATATGTCCACAAATAAATAAAGAAAAAAGAAATAATAATAATAATAAAATTCTCCTCAACTATAGCTATCATAATACTATGTCCTCGAACTTTAATTGTAATATTTGTTTCCCATAATCAATGAAATATTGATAAGAAAACTCCTTGAATTATGATTTTGAGCATAAATGACGTAATATTACACAATTAATAGGATTATTAAACAGTTTAGCAAACCATTAGATTGTTATCTTAGCCTAATTCAGTCACATGAAAATGAAAGAAAAGATTATTTGTTTTTAAAATTTTTTTTGAAGTTTTTCAGTTTATATTTTTAACAATTAAAGTCTTAAATTGTATCTTTTTAAATTCAAATTAGCTTTAGAGATATAATGGAATTACCAAAATACTCCTATCTTAAGTATCAAATCTTAATTAGGTATCAAGATTTATTGAAAGTCTAAAAAAAGACGCTTTTTTTTTTTAACATTTCAAAGTTTAAGAGAAACACTTGTTACGTTTGAAGTACGGGGGCATTAAGTTACAAGTGCTCTAGTTAAGGGAGAATTTTTAATAATAATAATAAACAACACACATTGTGTGACTCAGCTACTAATAGAAGTTCCTACCTTCGTTTTTCGGACTCCCAAACTTGCCAAGCTGTTTGGGCCACCTCGTGGTCATGGTCATGGGCTGTATAGCATGTTATTGGCCAGTTGGCAACTAGACCTTTTACCCCTTCTGACAAAATTGTATCAAATAATACAATTTTAATTGTTAATATAAGCAAATAGCATATTTTTATAATATTAAAGTAAATAATATTTTTAAAATTTTATATTCTTTTTTAACACTTAAATTTAGAATTTACCTAATCTTTTTTTTTTCTTTTTCTTCTTCTCTTTCTTTTATTTTTTATTTTTTATTTTTTATTATCTTGTTGTTATTTCGTGTTTTTTTTTATGCATGTTGTATAAAAATTAATTTTATTTTAATTTAAGTGGACAATTTACTAAACACTATTACATTTTGGTCCATTTATTTTTATTCCTAATTAATGATGGGCTAATGCTCTCCTTCTCCCCACTCTCGAGGTTTTTGATAGAATATTTATCTAAAAATTAAAATGTAAGATTACAATAATATAATTAAAATTTAATTAAATGTTTAGAATATTTTCAAAAATAAAAAATTAGATAAAAACTATCATAATAGTATCGTATTTTATAATAAATAATTATATAATGATTAATTTTACCATATTAATTTTTGCAATTCTTAAAATATTTGAAAATTAATTATGTTCTATCTCCAAAAAACCCAACTTTTATTGTTTGTGTGTTTTGTTTGTGAGGGGGGGGGGGGGAGGGGGGGGGGGCCTTGTGGGGGTGTGGGGGGTGTGTTGTGTGTGTGGATTGGTATTTGTTTAGAATAGCGCGAACCATATGCAAATTGAAAAGGGGGACGACATTTGATGAAATCTTTAGTACCAGAGTTCTCTTGTGCCGGAATCAGATCTATTAACAAGGCAATGTAAAAAGAAAACAAAAAAGGAAAGGGAAATCAATAGCAATTCAGAATTCTTCTTGGTCAGGAATTCTAGTGAGACCATAAAAAGTAAATTCTATGAGTTACAAATACTTTAAAATTTTATTACAATTTCATTAACTTCAATATGTAACTTTTTTTCTAATGGAAACTGTCGAGGCTTTATTGAATAATAATATATATCCTCGATACTTAAGACGAGAAATTGGGACTTCTTCTAACATGAAAAGATCAGACTCAACATGAAAAGCTAAAACGACTAGTGCATGGGCAAACTTTATTTCCAGTTCTTAGAATCAAATTGCAGTAACCACCACTGGCAAATTTGCCACTGGAAAAATATTGTACAGTTAACTGTTGGAATTATTTGATGTGAACTAGCATAATTATCTAAACTCACGTATAATTAATATCAAATCTCTTGTGTTATTGTGGTGAGCCAAAACCACTCTTGGCAGAAAGACAGTGTCGTGGCGCTTAAAAGGCAGCGCCGCGGCTCTACAATTCGATGAACGAGAGCCGCAGCACTACAATTCGATGAACAAGAGCCGTGGCGCTGCAATTTGGTCCGAATGTAGGTTTCACATTTTTACGTGTTTTTGGGTTATTTTGAGCTAGTGTTTGAGTCACCATATATATATACTTGATATTTTCTATTGTTCATAGCTATCATAGAGATCATAATGTTAAGAGTGATATAAAGAACTCAATCTTGTGAGTTTATGAGTGATTGAGTGAGTGAATTTCTATATTTGAGTGCTCTAAACACCGTTGTAATATCCGTTTTATGATTAGTGGGTTGCTTCTCCTCTGCTCAGTTTTTTCACCCCTCATTAGGGTTTTTCTACGTAAAATCTTGTGTGCATTTTTCTCTTTTTTTCTTGTTGCTTAGTGCTTTAATTTTCAACAAGTGGTATCAGAGCGTTGACTTTGATTGGCAATGGCAACCATGAAATTTGATATTCCATTGCTGGATCGCACAACGACATTTTCTTTATGGCAAGTGAAGAAGCAGGCTATTTTGGCATAAATGGACCTTGATGATGCGCTATTCGTTTTCGATAAGATGCCCTCATCATGAATGAAGGAAGAAAAAGAGCGTAAGGATTAAAAGGCTCTATTCCAAATACACCTTCATTTGTCAAATCAGATTTTGTAGGATATACTAAAGGAGAAGATCGCTGTTGCTTTATGGCTCAAGCTGGAGCAATTATGCGTGACCAAGAGTCTAACTAGCAAAATTCATCTAAAGTAGTGTCTATACTCTCACCAAATGTCTGAAAGTATGTCTCTTGAGGATCACTTAACTGTGTTTAAGGAGATTGTGTTTGATTTGGAGGCTATGGAAGTTAAGTATGACAAAGAAGACCTTGGGTTAATTTTATTATGCTCACTACCTTCATTGTATGCCATGTTTAGGAATCCCATCTTGTATAGTCAGGACAATCTTACCCTAGATGAAGTTTATGAGGCTTTATTTTCTAAAGAAAAGATGAAGCAGTTAGTAACTGGATCGAAACACAAGGAGAGGGCCTAGTTGTTAGAGGTAGAACCCAAGAGAGAAATTCTAGGATTGAGAATAGAGGAAGTCTAAGTGCAAAAATAAGGAGAAGTTCTATAACTATTGCAAGAAGAAAGGGTACGTTAAAACTGAGTGTTATAAGTTGCAGAATAAAAACAAGAGGGCTGATAATCAGAAGGGGAAGAAACCGAATGTTGGTGAGGCTATTGTCGTTGAAGAAGTTTCTGATGGTGAGCTTTTGGTAATTTCTGATGATGATTCCAAACCCTGTGAGGATTGAAATCTTGACTCTGTATGTACATTTCATTTGTGTTCCAACCGGGACAGGTTTTCAATATATGAGATGGTTCCTAAGGCTCTATTTTGACGGAAACAACACCCCATGTAAGGTTGCTGATATTAGTGCCGTCATAATTAAGATGTATGATGGTGTAGTGAGGAACTTAATTTCCTTAAGTACTCTTGATGCTAAAGGGTACAAGTACACTGGTGAAGATGAAGTTTTGAGAGTTAGTAAAGGTGCTCTTGTGATGCTGAAAGGTGAGAAGAAAGCTGCTAGTTTATATGTTTTGCAAGGTACTACAGTTGTTGGTGATGCAAAAGTTTCTACATCCATCATGTCTAATGATGATCTCACTAAGTTATGGAATATATGATAGGGGCATTTGAGTGAGCTTAGGATGGGAGAGTTAAGTAAGAGAGGGCTTCTTTGTGATGACTAAGGGAAATTCATTAATAAAATTTCATATTTAATTAGGTTTAATTAATGAATTTACCCTTATAAATTGTATTTGTTGTAAAAATTATGATGATGTACAAATAAGAAGTATTAGTAGAAAATTCCATTGTGGACCCGATGCAATATTAGATATTGTCAAATACAGATTTTGTGAACTTAAATGCTTGGGGATTTGTAAATAATACCCATGAAACGAATTTTATATCACAATTAATTATAAAAATTGTGATATAAATTAATGAATAACAAAGGAATATATAGGTTAGGAAAGCATGACAAAACCCTAAACCAGTGCAAAAGAAGTACGACGTGGTGTAAGTACACTGCTAAGGTAAAAATACAGATACAGGAAATACTGTGTTTGGGTTCGAAAAGTTAAGTAAAGAATAGGAAGAATATTAATACAGCACAAGAATATGTTTTTCAATGGTTTCACCCAAATGAAAAATACTATGTGGTGAAAAATTATACTATGTAAAGTGGTGGGTTCCATTAAGTGGACACCTAATGAGTTCTTATTGGGCCACCATACTATGAAAGGTGGCCCAATCACAATTAGCCACTAATACCCAAAATTATGACCTAGTGGGTGACTTACCAATTAAAAAAAAAAAGGTGTGGCTAAGTATTTAATAAACGATCTAAAGCATCAAATTCATTTCATTTCTTACCCACCCATTGTCGGCAGCCTTGATTTATTCCCCTCAAATATTTTGTTCAAACAAATCCTCTCATATAACCATTTTCAAGCAAATTCCTAGTAGGATAAAGTGTTAAGCTCAAGGTTTCTTTAATTTCCAAAGTAAGATTCAAACTTTTTCCAAGTTATTCTTAGAGTTTCTTTGGGGGTTTAAGGGAGTTAATGAAGGTTTTCTCTTCCATGAAATATGTTTAGGAGCATTGGCAAGGAGATCAAGAGTTCAAGGTGCAAGATCACCACTTTTTTTTTTTTTTTGGTAAAGACTAATTCCCCAAATTTCAAAGTTTGTGATGGTTTTGTTTTGGTTGTTTTGATTTTCCTTTAATTATGGTATGTAATGATTTAGAATAGTTTATGGCATGCTTAAATGATTTTATGACATGTTTTGATGTGAATTTGGGATATAGATGTGAAAATTTCTATTTGGTGCAAAATAGGATAGTTTTGTAAAGTTTGTGTGTTTAGTTTTGGAATTGTGATTTGGGCATGAAAATGGTTTTGGAAAGTGTTGAACCTACCTTCATAGTGGTAGAAATACCGTTTAAAAGCTGATTTTTATAGAAACTGCCTAAGGATTAAATTGTAAATAAAATTGCATTCTCAGTAGATTTGAAAAATGACTAAAAACTCCCCTGTATAGTGAGAATTTCAAAAAAGTCAAAACATAAAAGTTGTAGATCTCGACGAAACTATTAAAAGTTACAAACAGTTTGTCGAAAATCGCATTCGTTTGAGAGCTATTGACTTTACAAAATTTATTAAAATTGAAAAAAATTTTCAAAGGGCAAAACATCATTTTGCAAAATGATTTTGGATATAGTATTTTGAGCGAATTTGACCCTTACGAAAAATGGAAAATTTTTATTTAAAAAGATTATTTTTAGTCTCGGGGGCACAATCATCAAAATATTCAAATAAGGGACGAAATTGTAAAGTTTAGTTAAATTGGGGCATTACTGCAAAATAAGGAAAAAAGACAACACTCCGGGTTATTGTTTTAAAGCTAATAAGCAACAATTTTCATTAAAATAACAAAATCGAGCTCAGGAAATTTAAAAAGGCCATTGAGGGCAAAATTGTTATTTTCCCACAAGTGTCCCAAACGAATCTGAAACATTCGAAATAGGAAAAAGGGATTATCAGTAAGATCTTTGCTTTTTGTTGGAGACAATAAGATATAGTAAGAACGGATAGAGAGAATCCGTAATTATCAGAGTTGTAGACGGTGATGCAACCCAATCCATCGATTAATGAACATTTTGCATTAACGCATAGATGAAGTAGTGAAAATTTGGTTAATGGCATTGTAATTGGCCAAACAGAACCCTAGAAGATTAGAAAAAAGGGAACTGAGTTTGTCTTGTACAGCAGCTTCAACAAGTAAGTACCAACCCCACCTACAGTATGGAATAGTAGGTATTGAATGTGATTTACATGTACGTGTTTATGTACTTGTGTGTATATCAAAATAAATACCTGAGTATGTACAACAAAATGTGTACCTGTGTGTATATTAATATGTGTACCTGTGTGTGCATCAATATGTATACCTATAAGTACATAAAAATATGTACCTGTGTGTACTATTTAGTTAGAAGAGTGTTTAGGTCTTTGCACTTAATATGTGAATATGACCTTATGCGTGTTATGATAACCATAATAATCAGACTGGTAAATACAACACCAAAAATACAGAAAAGTTTCATACCGGATCCTGACTCAAGGAGAGTTTAAGGTTATGAGATGGTCTCGATGTCGCGAAGACCTATGTGTGCATATGGTACGAGCACTTGGGCCCTAATTAAAGATAAGACATGTTAAGGATAAAGAATGTTTATAAGAAAGCATAAATGGATCATGCATATTAGTGAATGTTACATGTGGGCTATGTTGGACTTACTAGGCATAAGCTCACTTAGTGTTTCATGCAAAGCACTTCTTCTTCTATAGGGTCTAGCGATGTTGATCAGGAGAGATTTGGCAAACAAGTGGAGGTTTAGATTGAGATAGGTACGTCATCTGATTTGATTTCCTAGTCAAGTTTAGAAAGTCAAGGTGATATTGTTTCCCCTTTGCCACCACTGCCACGACCACATTACTCTATTGCTAAGGATATGCCAAGGAGAGATTTTGGGCGCTACAGAGGTATGCTAAGGCTGACTTGGTGGCTTATGCTTTATCAGTGGTAGAAGGCATTGAGTCTGATGAGGAACTTTCTACCTATTCAGAGGTGGTTAATTTAGTTAACTTTGGTAAGTGGATGATTGTTATGCAGGAAGAGATGGAATCCCTACATAAGAATGGCACATGGGATTTGGTGAAGTTACCCAAAGGGAAGAAAGTTGGTCGTTGCAAATTGTATTTAAAAGAAAAAAAGGTACATCAGGAGTTGAAGATGCTAGTTACAAGGCTAGACTAGTTGTAAAAGATACAGACAGGTTCTAGGTGTTGACATATGTTTTTTCTCCTATGGTTAAGCATAGCTCAATTCGAGCCTTGCTTGGTATTGTGGCCACTCATAATCTTGAGCTTGAGCAGTTAGATGTGAAGACTGCATTTTTGCATGGAGAGCTCGAAGAAGACATTTACATGCAACATCCCGAGGGTTTCGTTGTAACAAGTAAAGAAGATTTGTTTGCTCATTGAAAAAGTCTCTTTATAGTTTGAAACAATTTGCTAGGGAGTGGTATAAGAGATTCGATTCATTTTTGACTGCTTATGAGTTTAAGATGAATAGCTATGACAGCTGTGTCTACTTCAAGAGGGGTGACGATGGGTCCTTTGTTTATTTGCTCTTATATGTCGATGATATGTTGATTGTTGGTAAGGATAAAGGAGAGATTGAGAAGTTAAAGACTCAACTCAGTAAAGAGTTTGAGATGAAGGACTTAGGGCTGCCAAGAAGATTCATAGCATGGAGATTTTAAGAAATAGAAAAGTAGGTAAGCTATATCTGAGTAAGAAAGGATACTTTGAAAAAGTTTTGCATAGGTTCAACATGCAGAAATCAAAACCAATGAGCACTCTATTAGCAACGCATTTCAGACTTTCAGGTGCATTAGCTCCATAGTCAGACGATGAGATTGAGTACATGTCACGTGTTTTGTACTATAGTACAGTCGGTTCCCTCATATATGCTATGGCATGTTCTCGCCTAGATTTATTATATGCAGGTCGTGCAGTTAGTAGATATATGGCTAATCTAGGTAAAGAGCATTGGAAAGTGGTGCACTAGATTTTCAGATACTTACGTGGTACTACTAATGTTTGTTTGTACTTTGGGAGGACTAGAGATGGTGTTGTAGGATACATTAATTTTGATTTTGTTGGAGACTTGGATAAGAGGAGATTGCTTACTGGGTATGTGTTTACAGTTGGTGGTTGTGCTATCGGTTGGAAGGCTAACTTGCAGGCTATTATTGCCTTGTCTACTACTGAGCTTGAATATATGGCTATTACGGAGACGTCCCATGAAGCTATTTAGTTGAGACGCCTATTTGGAAAACTCAGTGAAGACTTGCAGACTATTATAGTGATGTATGACAGTCAGAGTGCTATTTTTCTCGCTAAAGATCAAATCTTTCATGAGAGGACGAAGCACATTGACATTTGTTATCACTTTGTTCATGATATTGTTGCTCATGGTGATATTTTTGTGAGCAAAATCAATACGCATGATAATCTTGCCGATATGATGACTAACTCATTTCCTACAGTTGAGCATTGCTTGAACTAGGTTGGTGTTCATGTTTATGTTTATTAGTTGCCCGTTGGGGCTTTGTGGAAGAGGTGGAGAATTTGATTAATTACATGTTGGAGTTTTTTATGGTGGATTTTGTGTCAAGGTGGAGATTGTTATTGTGGTGACCCAAAACCACTCTTGGTAGAAAGATAATACCGTGGCGCTTGAAAGGCAGTGCTATAGTGCTACAATTCAATGAACGAGAGCCACAGTGCTTGAAAGGCAGTGCCGCAGCACTGCAATTTAGTCCAAACGTAGGTTCTGCGTTTTTACGCATTTTTGGGTTATTTTGTGTTAGGGTTTGAGTCTCCATATATATATATATACACACTTGATTTTCTCTATTGTTCATAGATATCATAAGATCATGATGTTGAGGGTGATATAAAGAACTCATTCTTTTGAGTTTGTGAGTGATTAAGTAAGTGAATTTCTGTATTTGAGCGCTTTAAATGCTGTTGTAATATCCGTTTTGTGATTAGTGGATTGCTTCTCCTCTGCTTGTAGTTTTTTCACCCTTCGTTAGGGTTTTTCTACGTAAAATCATGTGTATATTTTTCTCTCCATTTCTTGTTGCTTATTGCTTTAATTTCTAATATCTTGTACAAAGGCGTATGCTATTAACAACCGTTATTTTAGACCATACATTGGTCATATATAGTATTACTTTGGCCATAATGAGGTAGACTAGGTACTCGATAAATTTTATAAACTTTTATCTTTTGAAACTTATTTTTTATGAAGGCTATACATATTTGACACTTAGTACTTGACTAAAAAAATTCTCATCGATGAAAAAGAAAGAGAGAGTTGAAGGAATGTTAACGTCTATTTGAATTGCATGGGAAGAAAAAGATTCAAACAATTCATACTAATCACTTCTAAGAAATAATATGAGTTTGTGTTTGACTATTGACTTTGACACAACTTTTTTAAGTGTGCCATAAATAAACACATTATTAAAAGAGTGGCATGATGAGATTGTAAAAATATACATTTTACAAGGATAAAATTATTTATTTATACATTATTTCTTGTTAAATCCTCTAATTAATAGCATTTAATTTCAATTAATATTTTGTGTCTTAGTGTGTAAATATGTCTAAAATGTGTTTTTAGTATTTTTATGTCTAATAATATTTTTGGAAATTTTTAGAATTGTTTCGATGTATTAAATATATGTTCAGTTTGTAAATAATTAAAATAGTAAAAATAATATGTGGTGATTTTATTTTGAGTATTAAAATATTTGTAAATAAGTTTGTAGTATGTAAATATGTCTTATAATATTTCTAGTAATTTCGAAAAATATTTTGAAGTCTTAAATGATATATTTATTAAGGTTTGTTAATTTTAGAATTTTTATTTATTCTTAGTGTGTTTTGTGTGTTTTATGATAAAATAAATATTGTTAAAATTATTGTAAATATTTTGTTTGCAAAATAATTAACTTTAGTGTGTTTGTTAATTTTAGATTTAAAATCTGGAGGAAAACGAACAAAAACAGACCTCAAATGCACAAGAAATCAAAAAGAAATTAAAACTAAAGAAATTAAAAACTAAAAGAAATCTATGGACCATCAAATCAAGCTGTTGAATCAATCTAAGCAGTCCACCTTGCGCCAGCTATCCTCCAGTAGCTTGGATTAGCTTTAGATCCCATGTGGACAAGTATAGCTGAAACTCTCTCTTCTGCCATGTCATTGGATTACCTAGACCGATCTAACGGCCATTGCCTATCCCTGCGGTCCTGCCTAACATTAAGCGATTTTCACCGTTCTTTCAGCCTTCTATCAGTGCATCTAAAGGCCTAAATACCACTGGTGTTTACAAGCGAAGTAGCGGATTAGGAGCCCAAATCACCATAGTAATGGGCTATTTTACATGAAGAAAAAAAATAAAATTAAATCAGCTCTAAAGAGTTGATTCTTATGGGCGGCTATTATAAAAATGGATCTTTGGTTTACATCCACATAGGATGCAACCGAAGAAATAAAAAAATAAATAATCAATATAATAAAACATAAGTGAATAGTGAAAAATTTCACTATAAATAGCCTAGTCCCCTTTGCCATTTTCATGTCATTTTCTTCAAGGTACCCTTGTGTGTTTTATTGTAACATAAATATCTTTAAAGTTATTGTAAATACTTTATTTGTAAAATAATTAATTTTAGTATGTTTGTTAATTTTAGATTTAAAATCTGGAGAAGCATAGAGCAAAACAACGCAAAAACGGACAAAAATAGACATCAAATGCACAACAAATCAAAAAGACATTAAAACTAAAGAAATCAAAAACAAAGAAATCTCTAGACCATCTAATCAAGCTACCGAGTCAATCTGAGCCATCCACCTCATGCCAACTGTGTGCCACTAGCCTTGGATTATCTTTAGATCCCATGCGAGCAAGTATAACTAAAACTTTCTCTTCAGCAATGCGATTGGATTACCTGGAATGATCTAACAGGCGTTGTTTATCACTGCGGTCCCACCCTGCGTTGTGCGATCTTCAATGTTCTTTCAATCTTCTGTCAATGCATCCGAAGGCCTAAATCTGTCCAGTCTTTATAGGCAAAGCAGCAGATTTGGAGCCTAAATCAGCATAATAATGGGATGTTTTACACAGAGAAAAGAAAAAAAAAAGTGAGCACTAAAAAGCTTATTCTTGTGGGCAACTGTAAAAAAAAACAAAAAAAGGATCTTTGGATTTGCATTCACGTAGCATGCAACTAACGATATAAAAATACTAATAATAAAAATAATAAATAAATAAACATAATAAAATAATAAATAAATAGTGAAAATTTTCATTGTAAATAGCCTAGCCTCTTTTGCAATTCTCACGGCATTTTCTTCGAGCTCCCTTTCACTTCTCTCTAAACTGCTAAATCTCTAACTCAACAGTATCCACTTTTGGGAGGAGATGCTGCTAGCACACTACTCCGACCTCACTTTAATATTATAATAATGCCCAAATTAGTATAAAAAATTTCGTAGGGCAGAGAAATGATCATGTATGCTTAGTATTCTGGTATGAATTTTAACTCTATATCTACTTTGTAAAGTTTATATTTTTATGAAATACGTTGTATTTTTCATGTTTTTTAATAATTATTGTTAGTATTGTTATGTTGCCCATTTTTACATAAATTCAGTCATGGTTTGTTTATGTAATTTAATTATATTACATAATTAATATTAATAAAAATGAAATAATGCTTAATTTTATGGAATGTGTTTTTACTGCAATATGACGTATTATGTTGTCGATTTTAGATATGTCATAAGACGAGATTCTGTCAGAATTAACGTGAAATTTTTTTTCCATTTAAATATAAAAATTTTGACGTGCTATTATTTTTTCTATCTTAAAATTATGTAAATTATAATTGTAGTGACATTAGTTATAATTTTTATAATTAGTGCCCCCAATCATTATAAGAGATTATTGTTTTGCTTCTTTTTATAGGAAAATCTTTACTGCATTATAGCTTGCTCTATTATCGCTGTTGACTAATAAAATTAGTAAAAGTGTTTGTAACTAAAGGAAAGATAAAATAAATTAAATGCATTAGATAATTATTTCGAGTTAAAATTGTTGGAAAAATAATACATAGTGGAAATTAAAAATTATACCAAAGTGTTTTTCAAAATACAAGTTTAATACATTATATGCATAAATTAACCAAATCTTACTAACCTTGTATACTGAAGAGCTCCTGTAATCTGTGAAGAGAAAAACATTCCAGAAGAGCCTCAACCAACTAGTCTTCTTTGCTATTCTCTATCTATGATCGGAGTGCGTGTTGGCACACATCGTGTAACTCTTCCCTAGTGACTCTCCTTCCAACCAATGGAGAAATACCCAAAACTACCATTTGTGGCTTGTGAACAATAGCTCTTCAAGAAAGTTTCAAAGACTCACAGTATAGAGTGCTCACTCTTGATCTCTCAACTAATCTTAATAACTGTGAAGTCTCACTCCTTATTTATAGAGCTTGGACCTAGGTGTTAGTCCTTATAAAAAAAACTCTCAAAAATTTGAATTTGGATCAATATCCAACAAAATCACATAAAAACGCGTGTTTAGATTATCGTTTGGTCGGTAGGCCAAACTAGAAGATTGGCTTGCCAAACTTATTCCATCGGCAGGCTGAACTTGAAGATCGGCCTGTCAAACTTATGATAAATGATCCTTGCAATCTTTTATTTCCCACTTAAGATTCTCTGGATATAGCATCAGTTTTAATTCAAATAACCCAATAGAGAAGTTATCTGATCAAAACAACCATACCTAGATAATTTCTAGGAAAAAAAATATTTCGGATAATTCAATAAGTTTATCTTAAATTAATTTTCACAAAATTAATTCAACTGATAAACAAACATGAATTATCTAATCCAATTGAATTTCAGACAATCTAATAATTTAACATAATTTATCAATTTATTAGAAAAGCGCGCCATCTCATTATAAGATTATTTATGAGCTAGCAATGGGGACCTGATGTACCTATATAGTTCAAGCTTTGAATAATTACGAAATCCAATATCCCATATATATATTTCATAATTATCAACTCTAATGCTACTCCATTAAAATCTTAGAGCTGCACTATCAAAACTATATAAAATTATGAAGCCTGAATAGCTAAGGATCTATGCCATATCATAATGTATTGCATCTCCATAAGATATCCATAATTGGCTTAAACATAAATTCTATCTAATCTTCTCGATTATTTTTCTCTTACATTCTATTATCTCACCATCAAAAAACTTACCATCCAAAGACAGCATGCTATTGGGTTACACCTATGTATCTAAATGGTTGAGCACTCCAGTCTTTCAATTAGGGGATAATGCATATAAGAGGATATCATCGACTCTTAAAGAGGAGCTATGGATTCCGTATATATGAATAACAAGTCTACGCTATCTAGAGTCTTGTTTCTAACGTATCGCTATGCATACTATCATAAAATATGGATGTCCTCTTTTGATACATCAAAAGACATAAATCAAGATAACAGGCCCATTATTCATCTTAAGATTAAGATACAACACATATGGTTGTCTTAAGTGAATTTATTTTGCCGAGATAGAATTATGAATCTAAATCAACTACACTTTATGTCCTGATCCAATACATCGTCACCTATAACAATACACCAATGTTTCTATTTGTGGAGTCCACCTTCGATGGTCAAGACAAACCATATCCCGTTAGGGATATAAACAATATAACAATCTTTGCATGAATAAAGTGTCCACCTTTGTTTTCTCGATTGCTGATCTTATAATTTAGATCATCACCTTTAGAATTATGTTTTTCGTATAATCCGTCCATCATATGCCTGATTTTAAAAGCTTAGAATGACAATTTTAGACTTTTGTTTGTTTATCATACATCCAACAAATATGATGTAAATAGGACAACTATTTGGTATATGGATAATAAATAAACTCTTTATTGATAAAAATGTCTCCAAAAACATATTATATTTTTACTCTTTAGGGCATACATGTCTAACAAAAATTTCATATCAACTACAAAACATACAAAGGATTCTCGAAGCTTTACCATTTTAATTTTATGTTTTAAAATCTTATTTTAAAATTTGTCAAAAATATTTTTTTTTAAGGTTTGTTTTAAAAAATCCTTTGCCATTTTAAACCGAAAATCTTTAATCTTTCAAAAACCCACCTTTCAGTAGATACAACAACATTTCTATACCACAAATGTCTACATTTAGAAAAGCATTTTGGGCGACATAACAAAAGTTTGATGCCATTGCCGAAAGACGTCATCACTTTATCAGACTGCTAAATTAAATAGGATACCAAGTTAGTACTTTGTCCTTATCTTATAAGTATTGTAAATATTATTATTTTAATTTCTAGGTTAATTAATTAGTTTTCACATAGGTTAGTATTCATAAAAAATCAAAAGAATTAAAAAAATTAAAATATAAAAATATAAAAAAATCTAAAAAATAAAAAAAAATATTTTCTTTTTAATTATGGTGTGTATAATATTGTTGTTTGTTAGTTTTAGGTTTAATCTTGGGTCTCAAACTTAAAAACAAAAATTTTATAAGACTTTAGAGCTAGGTTTTTCATAAAATCAATTGTGGTTTTGCGAAAGTATACTTTAAGAAAGTTTTGTTTGGGGGCTGATATTGGTTTAAAAACCTTTCCAATAACCAGTTACTTTTGGAGATTCTTCTAACGGTAGTTATTCTAAGAATGTTGTTTTGATTAGGATGTTGGTTTTTAAAGAGGCCTTACCCCACCAATCTTTCCTTGAAACATCCTTAAAGCATATAATTCTCAAAATCTACAAAATAAACGAGGTTGATGCCTTTCATTGACTACTTTATTCTCCCTAAATAAAAAAAAGCTAAACATCTTATCTTTTGCTTGTAAATTAAAAAAAAAAAAGTGAGAAATACTTAGGGTTAATGCTTCAATATAGAGACAAACTAAGCTAATTTGCTAAAGCACCAAACCTAAGAAACCCTGGTGAACAATTGTCGAACTATTCTCCTCATTTTCTAATTTCATTAACCACTCTTTCAAATCCATTTTTGATGGCAAATCTCAGTGAGAATCCTCAAAGAATGTTGATGAAAGATTACATACACCTGACTTGCACTTTAATTCCTTCATGTATCGTGTTTCCATCAAATCTTCCACAACAAGACTTGAAGCCAGGCTTGATTCAACTTTTGCCAACCTTTTTTTGGATTAGAAAGCAAAAATCCTTATGTTCATATTCATGAATTTGAGCAAGTTGTCCCTACTTTTTACAACCACCCTGACATTGCTAATTCGATCAAATTGAAACTCTTTCCTTTGATAAAGCCAAAAGCTGGCTCTATTCTTTAAGATGTCAATCCATCGAATCATTGTATGACATGACATCTATTTTCTTCCATAAATGCTACCCATATCAAACAAGCAACAATCTCAAGAAACAAATTTTGACTTTTTCCTAGAATGAAAATTTCTATAAAGCTTGGAAAAAGGTTCAAAGATTTGTTAAGGGCGTCTTTTTAGCTTCTTCTATGAGGGACTCACAACTCACGATCATCAATATTTGAAAGTTATGTGCAATGGAAAATTCTTACACAAGAATCCTGAAGAAGCCAAGGAATTTCTTGATGAATTTACTAAGAAAGT
This sequence comes from Artocarpus hirsutus, assembly GCA_946598075.1. Lineage (NCBI taxonomy): Eukaryota > Viridiplantae > Streptophyta > Magnoliopsida > Rosales > Moraceae > Artocarpus > Artocarpus hirsutus. Next base: position 60,739 of record CAMOHE010052985.1, on the reverse strand, counting down.
CATTTATGGGCTGAATTAGACACTTCTTATAGTACAAATAAGTTCTAATTAACTGGAATTCATCAATTGAAAGAAGACGATAACTACAACCTTAGGGTTCAAGTTGAAAATCTTATAACGGAGTTAGAAATCCTCAAAGCAAGCAATGAGCGAGGAATTCATGCTGTCATAAGAGCTAAATTGTATGGAACAAACTTTTTGAATGGAAGAGCAGAACAACAACCACATGGCTATCATGCTTATCAGAAATTATAAGAGTATATTAGGAACAATCTAATGCCTTTAGGACATATCATAAACCTTATAGTCCTTATCTCATAATTTACAATCCTAATGGAAGAAACAATTCAAATTTCGATAGGGGGAATTCGAATCAAGAACAATCATTTGGAGATCAATGGGGAAATGAAGAAAAAGTGCATCCAAGAGAATATATTCCTCAGCATGATCCACACTTATCAAATAAATCTCTTGAGTATACATTGCAAGTATGCATTGAAGCATAGAGTAAGCAAAATCAGAAGTTTAAAGCTACTTTCACACAAATGGTAGAAGACAATAAGGAATTCAAAAGTCAAATCTTAGAATTGACTAAAACTTTGGCCACTCGAGAACATGATAAATCTTCATCTTAAATTCAAGTCAATCAAGAAAAACAAAGCATGAAACAAACCTCTAACACTAAAGAGAAGAATGAAGAAGAGGTTAGTTAGCACTCCTATGGTAAATCATTGGAAATACTAAACACCACAGACGCAAGTAATGAAGAAGCTGGTCCACAAAAATAAGAAGAAGAAGCGAATAAGCTTCTGGTAAAAGCTCCTTTCCCCTCATGCTCTTTAATCTACTAGGAAAGTGTCAGAAAATTATGAACAAATCTGGGAACACTTGAAGCAAGTTCGGATCGACCTTTCTCTTTTGTAAATACTCAAATAAGTGTCGACTTATGCCGAAGTTATTAAAGACGTGCACTATGAAAAGAAAGCACCATGTCACAAAGATTGCATTTTTGACTAAGTAATTAATTGAAGTTCTTGAGAGCACCGATCAAGTATAAAGATCTCGGATGTCCCACAATCACATGTTACATAGGAACCCATGACATTACTCAAGCCTTGTTAGACTTAGAAGCGAGTGTCAATCTTTTGTCTTATTCGATTTACTCATAACTAGGACTTGAAACAATTAAAGCAACATCTGTGGTCTTGCAATTAGTAGATTGATCTATCAAGGAACCGTGAGGGATAGTTGAAGATATTCTGTTGCAAGTTGATAGGTTCTATTACCTCGTGGATTTTCTCATCCTTGACACTCAATGTAGGGTGAACATGGAATAAAAAATTCCTATCATTCTTGAAAGACCTTTCTTAGCCACGGCTAATGTTCTCATTAACTGTCAAAATTGTATCATGAAAATCTCTTTTGGAAACATGATTCTTGAAGTGAATGTTTTTCATATTGGGAAGCGATTTCAAAGCAATGATGAGTATTTTTACATTGAAATAGTTGACAAAGCTATTTAGGAAGAATTTCTAATGCAAACTGATGTGCTTGAAGAAATCTTCATCCCATTTTTGATATTCCCAAACATTCATTAGACAAAGGAACAAAGTTTTGGCAATCATGTTTTGGAAAGTTGTTGCTGGAAAGAGAAAAGCCAAAACTATTTATTGAAAGGATCCTCAAAGTTAAGTTAGCCCAACTTCCTAAAAGACTGAAACATGCATTCTTGTGAGCCGATAATTCTTTCCTAGTTATCATTTCGTCCAAACTCTATGAGTCACAAGAGCAATAGTTAGTCAACATGTTACATGATCACAAAACTGCATTGGATTAGACAATAGCTAATATCAATGATATTAGTCCATTGATCTACGCTCATCATATTCATTTGGAAGAAGGTGCTAATCCAAGAAGAGACCCCTAAAGAAGGTTGAACCCAACAATGAAAAAAGTCATGAAGAATGAAGTTTTTTAAATACGGGTATCATTTACCCGTTGTAGACAGTGAATGGGTAAGTCCAACTTAAGTTGTACCTAAAAAGTCAAGTGTAATTGTGATAAAGAATGAAAAAGGAGATCTTGTTCCTACAAGAATTGTCACTTGATGACGAATGTGCATTGAGTATCGGAAGTTGAACACCATCACTTAGAAAGACCATTTCCTACTCTCATTCATTAATCAAATCTTAGAACATATAGCTAGTCATCCTTTCTATTGCTTTCTTGATGGATATTCAAAATACTATCAGATAGAGATACAATTAGAAGATTAGGAAAAGACTACATTTACATGTCCTTTCAGTACTTATGCTTTTTGACGTATGCCATTTGGACTTTGTAATGCTTTGGCTAAATTTTAATGATGCATGATGAGCATTTCAGTGATATGGTTGAGAAGATTATGAATATTTTCATAGATGATTTGACCGTCTTTGGTGATTCATTTGACACGTGTCTACTTAACTTGGAAGCTGTTTTAAAAATATGTGAAGAGAAACGCTTCATGTTAAATTGAAAAAATGCCATTTTATGGTTCCATCTAGCATAGTTCTTTGACACATTGTCTCTAAAAAAGGAATTGAATTAGATCCAACTAACATTAAATTTATTTCAAACATGGCCACTCTTAAGACTGTTAGAAATATTCGATCTTTTTTTGGATATGTTGGATTTTATAAGAAGTTCATTTAGAATTTTTCAACCATATCAAGACCATTGTGTAACATCCTCCTAAAAGATGCAGTGATCGAGTGGATGAAAGAATGTAAAGATTCTTTTGGAATATTGATATCTAAGTTGACCTTTGCATCTATCATGTACTCCTCTAATTGGAGTTTACCATTTGAAATCATGTGCAATGTAAGCAATTATGCTATAGAAGTTGTTTTAGGTTAGTAAAGAGAGGGAAAACCTTTGTGGTGTACCACGCAAGTAGAACTTTGAATAACGTTCAAATGAATTACTCAACTACTAAAAAAGAGTTGCTTACTACAGTATTTGCTCTTGATAAGTTTTGTTCATACCTGAACGGTTCAACTATCACTATTTTCATTGATCATTCAGTCCTTAAGTCTCTCTTTTTCAAAAAGGATGCTAATGCCTGACTTATCAAATAGATCCTTCTTCTGCAAGAGTTTGATTTGACTACTAAGGATAAAAAAAGGAGTTAAAAATGCAATAAGTGACCATTTTTCTCGTTTGGAATTCAATGATTCTGTCTATGGCTCACCAATTTATGATGAATTTCCTAGTGAATATTCTGTTCTCTATTACCAACTTACCTTGGTATGCATACATTATCAATTATTTGGCAACTAGAGAAATTCCATTTGATTGGAGTTTACACGACAAAAGAAAGTTTTTGATTAAAGTGTGTAATTTTTATTGGGATGACCCTTACCTTTTCAAATACCACCGTGATCAAATCATGAGACGTTGCATTCCTAAAGATGAAGTGTTTAATGTCTTAAAATTCTGTCATATTGATGCATGTGGTGGCCATTTTTCTTTGAAGAAAACTACCGCAAAGATTCTACAGTGTGGTCTTTATTAGCCTACATTGTTCAAAGACACTTATTACTATTGCCATTCTTATGAAAATTGTCAAAACTTATGTACTCTGTCCTACCGTCATATGATGCCTCTAAACCCAATTAGCGTAATAGAAATATTTGATTACTGGGGAATAAACTTGTTAAGGGTGAGCTTCGTGCCACCGTCGTGGAGCCTACTCTGGGTGGTCAGCCAAACAGCTTGGCAATGCTTCGAAAAGCTTACAATAGATCTTGATGAGCTTAGGTCTCTTGTCTGAGGTGCTTCTCAAGGTCCCTTGAGCCACACCTCAACAGGTTGGCTCCTCGAATTGAGCACCAGCTCGGGTTAGATTCTTCTTACTTGAAAGTGAGCTGCTACTGACCATCACTAGCCAACAGATGGCAAAAAACTCGCCGTCAGATGGGAGGCAATCCACCAGCGGAGGGACATGACACTTGTCTTTTGCCACCTGACACGGCTTAATGTGACACTCAAGTCATGGGCAAAACTCACCTAACACCCAGTCCAAGTGGTAGCCTATAAATTAGAGGATGCATTTATTGTATTCTAAGAGACACGCTCCTTCCCACCTAACAAGTTCCTATCCTCTACCGAGCAACCCCTGGCTTGAGCATCAAAGAGTCCTAATCTGTTGACTAACTTGTCCTTTTCTTGCCTTTGAAGCATCCCTCCTCTTGTTGCAGGTTTACCCAATCAGGCAAAGACAAACAAGGAAGAGCTAGGCACCGTGTGCAGCTACATGTGGTGTTGATTCAAAGTTGAACTTAGGTAAGCATCAAAATTTTGGAGCTAGAAGGAAGGCATTTACGCCTTCACTCAAGATTCGATTCTAAGAACCGAGATGGTGACTCGAGGCAACGCCTGGGATGAGGGTGCCTAATAGGAGGGGTTGGGAGAAGCCCGAAACTGAAATAATCTAGCTAGACCTAAAGGTCATCCCCAAGCTACAAGGTCCTGATCAGAGGCTCAGCGAAGCACGACGAGGGCTGAAAAAGTGAATGACCCAGTTGGCCAATATCCCATCCGAGAACTAACAAATGCAATGTGGATACTCACTCAACAGCTCGCACAACATGTACAATGTTAGGTGGCTCTTGGCCTCCTACCTCCAGCCCTGGCTGACTAGGCTGGGGGTCGAGCAGGATGGGAAGCCGTCAACCCCAACGAGGCTGACTCTAAACACTCAAGAAGATCTATGCGTGGTGTCTCGACAAATAATAGACTTGTCCGAGAAGGACGACTTGGCCTATAGGAACGAGTTCCATCACCGTAGTGCTTCTGAGCATCTGTTTTTGATCGGCTTAGGCACCAAAAGGAAGCACAGCAAGGTCGCCAAAATGAGGCAAGTGACCATGTGGAGGGCGGAGTACCCTATAGGATCAAACTGCTCGAGGATACGAACAATCGCCAGCTCTGAGAATTGTAGCGCCAAATCAACGAAATCAATAACAATCACTTTGGCCTGGATGACATGGGCGCCTTAGACTGGCCGTTCACAGACTCTATTATGCGAGCCCCCATGCTACCCAAATTTAAGGTCCTGCAAATCAAGGCCTATGATGGGACCGAAGATGCTGATGAGCATGTTGAGTTGTACTGAGGACACATGATCCTACAAAATGCCAGCGACGCGGCCATGTGTAAAGCATTTTCCTTGACCTTGACTGGACTAGCTCAGCAATGGTTCTAGCATCTAGAACTAGCTTCCATCACTTCATTCTGATAGCTCTCTCATGCCTTCTTAGCAACCTTTTCTACGACCAAAACGATGAGGAAGGAGATCACCTACTTGTATGCCGTTAAACAAGGAAAGGACAACGTTAGGGACTACATAAATAGGTTTACCCGAGCAGCTCTCGAGGTTAAACATGTCAAAGATGAGACCCTCAAGCATGCTTTCATAGGGGGTCTTTGAGATGAGAAACTTACTTGGTCATTGGCCTTTGAGCAGCCGAGCACATTTTCACAGATGCTCGACTACTCATAAAGGCATGCCATCGCGGCCGAATACATTAAGAGCCACAGAGAAGAAGCTGGTAGTAGTGGTGCCAAAACAGAGAAAAAGCAAAAGAAAGTGCTAGAACAGACCAATGCCAGGTAGAATAAAAAGCAAAAAAAGGAGAAGAAACTCGAGAAGCAAAAGACACCACTGGCAAGTTCTAAAGCTACACGCCCCTAGTGGCAAGCATCGACGAAGTGCTTGCCTAGGTAAGCGGAAGGAACCTATTGGTACCCCCGCCCAAACTCAAGGGCAGTAAAGCCAAGCAGGACCAAACCAAATATTGTGAGTTCCACAAGGACATATGAGACAATACCCACGACTGTATTCAACTGAATGACCAGATTGAAAGACTCGTCTGAGACGGACACTTTAGTGAATTTGTTAAGCAAGTCTTAACTCTTGGCTCCGTAGCCGAGAATAACGATCAACCAAGCCGAGACGCACCGAACCGCCTATGAAACGATGGTAGGAATTCCTCGAAACCCTCGAACATTATACATATAATTTTCGAAGGACCTGTAATCGCGGACACATCAAGTGGGCTGTGAGCTTACGTCCAAGAAGCTTGGCTAGTCGAGAGGCGCGCTTATTAACATGTTTGAGCATGTTAACAAAATTTGCCATCAGCAAGACATGCCGATCACCTTCACAGAGGGAGAGGCGGACAAATTAATCCATCCACATAACGGTGCTCTTGTGTGCGAGTTGTACATCGTGAATAACATAGTGTGGCGTGTGCTCATTGATAACAGTAGCTCTGCTAATATCTTGTTCAAGCAAGCCTACGACAAGATGAAGATCAATAACGCTACCTTCACCCCAGTTCAAACGCCACTATACAGCTTCACAGGCAAGTGCATTTGAGCAGTAGGTAAAGTTGGTCTACCAGTTACATTCGAGGAGGGTGCTACTCTAGTTACATGCCTCATTGACTTCCTGGTCATCGATAAACCCTCCCAGTATAATATCATTATCCACCGTCCCACATTAAACTCGTTGAAGGCCGTAGTTTCCACTTATCACTTGGCAATGAAATTCCCAACAGAGAATAGGGTCAAAGTAATCCGGTCGTCACAGAAAGACTCCTGAGCTTGCTATGCCATTGTTGTAAGAGCAACAACAGCTTGGCAACTTGACACTTCGGGCACTTATAAGGTCGATGAAATTGAGTTTTCAGCCAAACCAAAGCCTAAGATGCTATTCGATCTCGACCCTTGAATGCCTGAGGAAGAGGTGAGGGCTACCCTAGTTGAGGACCTGGTGCCGTTCAGTCTTGACTAGGCGCATCCTGACCGCTTGGTCCAACTCGAATCTCAGTTGAAACCTGAGATTCGGGCTAACATTAAGTAGCTCCTTACAGAGTATCAGGACATGTTTGCATTGTTACACGAAGACATGCCCGGCATTGACCCAAGCATAATCTGTCACCGGCTCAATGTCTGACCCAATCACAAACCGGTGATATAGAAGAGAAAGGCCTTTAACCTAGAAAGATATGCTGCTATTAATGAAGACGTCCAGAAGCTCCTAAAAGTAGGGTTCATCTTAGAGGTCAGATATCTAGAGTGGTTAGCCAATGTAGTCCTAGCAAAGAAGGCGAATGGAAAGTGGCAGGTATATATAGATTACATTGACCTAAATAAGGCCTGCCAAAAGGATTGCTTTCCACTGCCCAAAATAGACCAGCTTGTCGACACAATTGCCGGGCACGAGCTGCTTAATTTCATAGAGGCCTATTCTAGCTACAACCAGATAAGGATGGCTGACGAGGATCAGAGGAAAACAGCTTTTGTTACCGACCAAGGGCTTTATTGTTAAATGGTAATGCCCTTTAGACTCAAGAATGCTAGGGCGACCTACCAACGCCTAGTGAATAAGATGTTTACTTGGCTGATCGGTATAACAATAGAGCTCTACATGGATGATATGCTAGTTAAATCTGTCCAAACAGTAGATCACATGGCCGATCTTCTGAGCAAGCTTCGACATTATTTAGGATTATGGGATGAAACTCAACCCAGCCAAGTGTGCATTTTGGTTCAGCTCGGGTAAGTTTCTCAGATTCCTTATCAGCCAAAGAGGAATCAAAGTTAAGCCAGCCAAGGCTCGAGCAGTTATGGACATGCATTCACCTCAGATGGTAAAAGAGGTGTAAAAACTTACCGGCATGATAGCAACTCTCTCCAGATTCGTCTCCCAGTCTATCGACAAGTGCTATCCATTTTTTCAAGCACTGAAGGGGAGGTTTGAGTGGAGCAGAGAATGTGAGAAAGCCTTTCAGAATTTGAAAAGGTACTTAGCCACGCCTTTGCTCCTATCTAAACCTCTATCGGGGGAAATATTGTGGGCCTATCTGGCCATGCCTGAAAAGGCAGTTATCTCAATTTTTGTCTAAGAAGAAGATGTTGTCCAAAAACCTGTCTATTATACAAGCCATGCATTCCAAGGGGCTAAAGAGAGGTACCCCGCACTTGAGAAATTGGCATTTGCCCTAGTCACCTCTGCTCGAAAGCTACGACCTTATTTTAAAGGCCACATGATATGGGTCCTGAAGAAGTTTCCTTTTTGGTAAGTTCTTCAGAGCCCAAAGATATTGAGACGGATGACCAAATGGTTAGTCGAGCTAGGCTAGTATGATATTAATTTTGTACTAAGGACAACCATCAAGGCTCAAGCCCTCATTGATTTTATTGCTGAGTTTACGGATAGCAAGCAAGGCACACCACTGGTCGAGAAGGCACCAGTAGAAGTTCCAGACACGCCCACCTATAGTGAAGCTGATGCCACAATTTACGCGTTGCGGTTCAACTTCAAAGCCTCTAACAATGAGGCAGAGTATGAAGCACTCCTAGCCAGACTAAGGATCACAAGGGATCTTGGGGTAGACCGTATAGTCATTCATAGTGACTCAATCTTGTCATCCAGCAAGTTACTAGGGTATTTCAAGCCCAAATAGAATCAATGGCCGCATATTTATAAGAGGTCAAGACACTGCTCGGGCAGTTTAAGTTTCACTCATTCAAGCAGATCCTCAGATCGAAAAACTCAAAGGCTGATGCACTTGTTCAGCTCACCTTGGGTCTAGGCGACGGTGGCCTAACTTCAGTCCCCATTGAAAGGTTAGTCCAGCCATGTATAAGTATTAACAAAGAAGTAGCAAGTGTAGCTGAAAAGCATGAGACCACATGGATGGACCCGATCATCCGATACCTGAGCACAACTAAATTGCCTAGCGATCAAGAAGAGGCACGTCGGATTTGCAACACCTCGGACCAGTATTCGATGATCGGTGGAAAATTATATCAGCAAGGCTACACTATGCCATGTCTAAAGTGCGTTGGGCCCAAAGAAGCTGAATATCTGATGAAGGAGATCCACGAGGGCTTATATGGCAATTACTCTAGGGGCAATCCTTGGCCTAAAAATGTCTTCGACAGGGCTACTATTGACCGACTATGGAAAAGGATTGTAACTACTACGTGTAAAAATGCCTGAAATGTCAGCAATTTGCGAGGTTGCCTAGGCAACATGCCGAGCCGCTCACCTCGATAACATCGACGTGGCCATTTGCTAAGTGGGCCATTGATCTGATTGGGCCTTTTAAGCAAGCCTGATCCGAATTCAAGCATTGTATTGTAGCCATCGATTACCTGACCAAATGGGTCGAGGTAGAGCCATGCACCAACATGACCAAGGCCAAGTGCATCAATTTTGTATGGAAAAACATTATCTATCAGTTTGGAATACCGCATACCATCATGACCGACAATACGAAGCAGTTTGAATCCTCAAGTCTCTTCTGCCTAGAGAGCAGCTTAGTATCAAGAAAGTCTTCTCCTCTTCGAGCTACCCTCAGAGCAACGGGTAGGTCAAACCTGTCAATAAAACAATCAAAGGCAACTTGAAGAAAAAGCTCAAAGGCCTTAAGGAAGCCTGGATTGATGAGCTCCTAAAAGTGCTCTGGGCTTACCAAACAACAGCCTAAACTACTACCAGAGAGACACCATTCTCGCTTGTGTACGGAGCCAAAGCCGTCATCTTGGTAAAAGTAGGACTGCCAAGCTTTAGGGTTGAACATTATGAGGAAATTTGAAATGCAGAAGTTATGATGTCCTAGCTTGATTTGCTCAAGGAGAAAAGGAACCAGGCAACGATTTATAACGCAGCTTGGAACCAAGTCGTCACTCGGTACTACAACAAGCGGGTCTAACTAAAGAGCTTCAAGGTAGGAGATTTGGTGCTTAAAAAGGTCATGGTCTAGTAGCCCAAGTTAAGGTCCTTCGGTCTGAAGTGGGACGGGCTGTAAAAGGTCATCGGGAATGTCCGGCTAGGCACCTATAGATTATCTGACATGGAAGGCAATATGCTCGATCACACCTAGAACACCGAGCTCTAAAAAAGATTCTTTTGCTAAGTGAGGCCAAAAACTATTTTTTACCTCTGGCTATATTCTTTTTGTAACTAGGCCTATACAAGACTAGAATGTAGATATTGCACATCAATGAAATGTAAATTCCTACACTGTTCCATCGAGCAATATGTGTTTAAGGATAAAACAAATTCTGAAGAGGAATGGCGCAACTCCAGCTCAAGGGACCAGATCATAACTCCCAAAGAGGGAGGGTCACCTTTATCAACTAGGTTGGGGGGCTTATCAACATCATGTTGACCATTAGTCTATCGCCGTATGGACCACCCAGACAGAGTCACCCTAGCATAATTATGCCTGACCAACATTAGACTTGTGCAAGTTTTTATAAACTTAAACAAGTCTAGGGGTGACAAGGTACAGGGTACCACACGCCATTATGCTCTGCCTGATCGAGATATGGGCTTTTCCTGCTTGGATAAACTCGGTAATCACTTCTCCTAGGAAGTCTCCCTTGGGAAAGTTAGATGTTTTTTCACTGAGACATTAAACCTGGCAAGGAATGAGTTGAAAGATGTGGGCTCAGAATACTATGGTTCAGGAATGCTTCTCCTGAGGAGCTCCTAACTTAATACCCCCCAGGTCTAATTTAACTTGGCAAGGCGAGGGTCAAACTTCGTGCCCGAGGAACTCCTCACCCAAAGTATGAAAATATCTATCCGAGAACAATCACACTTGAAAAATTTCAAAAATGAAATAAATTGAGACTAAGAAGTGATGAACTCAAAAAATAAAATTTTCATTAAAAAGGGTGATGGGAAGGTACAAATAAGCAGGCACCTCCCAAGCCTAGATAAACCAAAAAAGAAGAAGAAAAGCCTAGGCCTTTTCCTAGGCATCTCCGTCTTTGCCTTCTCTGCCTTGGTCGTCCTTGCCGTCTTCGCTGTCAACTTCTATGACCTCCTCCTCCCTGGGTTGCTCTGCCATGCTTTACTCTGGCTAGACTATAAGCGACTAGCTGAAGCCCTTAGCCTTCGGATGTTTTTGAATAAGGTAGTCTTAGAGTCTGTCATGTCGAAGTAGTAATAATCGTCATACTCTACGGACGCCTTAAAGTCCTCCATGGCTTGAGTGAGTCGGCCAGGCAGCTCCTCTTAGAAACGTTGGTGCTCAGCCTAGGATGCCTTCAGTTGGTCCCTGAGTAGAGAAACCTCATCTTGGGATTTGCTAGCCTCGTCTCTTGCCTGTTTAGCAGCTCTATTTGCCTCCTCTGCTATCGCCTTAGCATGGTTGGACTCCTCCTTTGCCTTCCAAGACTCCTCCTCGGCCTAGGAAAGAGCTTCCTTGATTTATTCTAGCTCGATGGTCTTGACACTAGGCTCCTTCTCGACCTCCCTTTTATCAAAAATGGTCTTCTTGTGCCTTTCCTACTCTAGGTTGAATTCTTTCAGCCCGGCTATATAGGCCATGTCCAAAAAGGCACATGTCTGAGGAAAACAGAACTTTCAGCATGTGGAAAATTGAGTCAAGTGAAGCTCAGGGTGAGATAATTACTAACCTTGGTGACGGAGTAGAAGGCAGCATTGGAAAGACCCTCAAAATCCTCTTCTTGGAGGTTCTGCAAAAAATCCTCCTAGGGGACCACATCCCCTAGGTGATCGAGGATATGGTGATAGTAATTTGGGCGCCTCCTCGGAGGGTCCCTTGAGGAAGGCACTATAGTTGTAGTGATGGTGGGAGCTTGGGTCTCGCTTGAAGTAGCCCTAGTCCTTGTCGGCGGGGGTGGAGGCACTTGGTCCGTGCTGGGTGGTTGCTTAGAGCATGGGCGCTGCTCGGTTCGCAGTGGCTACTCGAGTCTTGGAGTCCTCTTATATTTCTTCCTGATCACCATGGCCTTCCCCTTCTGTTTCTAAAGGCACTCCATTAAGGCATGCCTTTCTTCTACGTTGCTTGGCCTGGAAGACATATAAACAAAACCAAGAGAATCTCCAAAGTCAGGACAAGCTCGGCACACAAAAAAAAAAAACTTGGGCTAACCTTAGATCTTGAGCTGGCTAGTCGGGTACAGGAACTGAATCACGTCCTCGAGGTCCTCATCTACCACGGGTGGCCCCACATTGAAGGAGCCACTCGATGAGTCCTCGATGTTGGACGATGATGGCTCCCTCATTGACCACTTGGATCTAGAAGTACTTGGCCCCAAGATGTCCACGACACTCGGTCTCGTGACTATTACCTACCCGGCTGACCCAACAGGTTGGACGGATAGGGGATTGATTCTGTTGGGTTCCCTGAACCATCCATACTGGGAGAGAGTCTCTTTCCTAAGCAGGAACGACTGTTGCCTTGTCACCTCTGGCTTCTCAAAGAGGTCTTTGACCATCATAATGATTTGGCTCGGTGCCCATTGTCTTTTGGACCATACGTGCCCCTACTCAAAGGTCCTCGGGACATGATAGTCAATAGGGACGGCCTCACTGGCTCGGGATAAATAATTTCCCCTGACGTAGAACCACTCGTATTTCTAGAGCTTGTTAGAGTCGGGGTTGCCCAGAATGAAGGCCTTCCTAAAGCCGATGACATAATACCAACTGGACTGTTGGGGAAGCATCTTCATCTTGTAAACTTGTTTAAATGCCTCCCACGGCATTTCTGTAGCCCGGTAGTACTTCCATAACATATACATCCCGATCAGCGACCTGTAGCTATTTAGGTTAAGCAATGTCGGGCACATGTTCAGGTCGTTAAGTGCCTGGTGGAGAAATAGATGGAACAACAGGCGCAGCCTAGCCTTGAAAAACTTTGCATATAATGTTATACACCCCTTGGGCGGAGTCAAGGGGAGTCACTCTCCTCGGGTGCGATGAGGATGATGTCGTCCAAGATGTTGAACTCGACACATAAATCCTCAAGTTGAGATTCTATCATTGCACTAGTGTAGGCTGCCGCTGACGTCTGCCTAGGCTGGGTGACTCGGTAAGTAGTCACTCCTCATACCCAAGTGACTATGACCCTCTCGTCTTCTTCAGTAGTGCTCTCGACTGGCCCTACCTCCTTGGCTACTTGCTTTTTGTTGGAGATGTCGACAGTTACCCTGCCTATAATCGAAACAAGGGCCCTAGAGTCTCGACCGGAGGTGCTTGGTACATCGACTATTGCCTTTAGCTCGGCCTGCTCCTGGACAGTAACTCAGGATGTGCCGACAGTGGCCACCTTGATGTAGGGATTCTTACCCGTACAAGGTCTCATCGGGTGCTCCCCGTTTAGCAAATTGAGGATTTCCTGCTTAAGAACGGTCTGGCTGTCAACTCTCAATATTTTGGCCAACCGATAAGCCCTATCCTACTCTGAGGATAGTCCTTCTATGTCAACTTTTATGGATGACGACGACTCGGTCTTAGAACTACTTTCTGACTAAGAAACATCAACATTCTATGAATCTGACAAGTCACTCATCTTTCTACGCTCCTCAAAAAATTACCTGATCGGGCTGTGGAAGCTTGAGAATGAAAAGTTCTCAGGTTAGTAACTACAGCTTGGCAGTTAAAACTCAAGAGCGACGAAACGTGGCCTTGATTACATGTAGAAATGACAAGGGGGAGGGTCCTATTTATAGCTACTTTAGGCAGGAAACCCAAGAGCGAAAAACGAAGAGGCGCGATGATTACACCTGTCAGGGGAATACCTATTCGTAGTGCGACACATGTCCCTTTTAGCCTCATTGCATGACCTTTTGTCTTACCCTACCTCAGGACGCCGCTTAATGTTCCATCGATAGCCGACCTCACCCACTCGGCATAGTCCACCCAATCGAGCATCAACCAGGTGAGCTGGGGGGCTACTATTGAGGGTGAGCTCGATGCCACCGCCGTGGAGCCTACTCCGAGTAGTCGGCCAAACAGCTCGGTAAAGTTTCGAGGAGCTTACAAGCTATCCCGATGAGCCTGGGTCTCTTGTCTAAGGTGCTTCTCAAAGTCCCTTGGGCCGCACCTCTACAGGTTGCCTCCTCGGATTGAGCACCAACTTGGGTCGGATTCTTCTTACTTGAAAGTGGGCTGCTACTCACCATCACTACCCAACAAATAGCAAACAACTCACCGTCGAATGGGAGGCAGTCCATCGACAGAGGGACATGACGCTTGTCTTTTGCCACCTGACAGACCTTGATGTGACACTCGAGTCATGGGCAAAATTCACCTAACACCCGATCCAAGTGGTAGCCTATAAATAAGATGCATTTATTACATTTTGAGAGACACGCTCCTTCCCACCTAACAAGTTCCCGTCCTCTGCCAAGTAACCCTTGCCTTGAGCATTGAAGAGCCCTAATCTATTGACTAACTTGTCCATTTCTTGCCTCTAAAGCGTCCCTCCTCTTGCTACAAGTTTGCCCAATCAGGCAAAAATGAATAGGGAAAAGCTAGGCACCGTGCGTAGCTGCACGTGGTGTTGATTCGAAGCCAAACTTAGGTAAGCATCAACAAAACTTTATGGGAATTTTTCACCTTTTCCTAGGTACTTATAGATCCTCCTTGCTGTGGAATACATTTAAAAATGGGTTGAAACTGTAGCATGTTGCACCAATGATAATGCAACTATTATAAAGTTCTTGAAAAAAAAGTGTTATCTAGGTGTGGTACGCCACGCGCTATAATTAGTGATCAAGGTGCACATTTTTGCAACTGTTCTTTTGAAGCTCTAATGTGAAAGTATGGTGTGATTCATTATGTTTCGACTACCTATCATCTACAAACAAATGGTCGAGCTAAGTTAGAAAATAGGGAGATCAAATAAATCTCGAAAAAAAGGTGAATCTAGATTGTAAAAATGGGTAAAGACATGCTCTGAGCATACCATATAGCTTACAAAGCTCCCTTAGAAATGTCTCCTTATAGGATTGTCTTTTGAAAAGCCTATCATTTACCTATAGAACTTGAACATAAAGCTTATTGGGCTATTAAAGCTCTCAACTTTGATCTTAGTGCTACAGGTGTTGAACGGAAACTCCAACTCTTTGAACATGAAGAACTAAGGAATGATGCTTATGACAATTGACAAATTTACAAAGCAAAAATGAAAGCATTTCATGATAGGGAGGAAGATCTTTGAGCTAATTCAAAGGGTTCATCTTTATAAATCCTGTCTCCACCTTCATTTTAGTAAGTTGAAATCATGATGGATAGGTCCATATATTGTGAAATAGATTTTTCTAAATGGTGTTGTTGAAATTGAAGATCTGTCCTATGAAAGGAGACTCAGAGTAAATGGCCAACGACTGAAATGGGTACATAGAACGGATAATTGAGCCCAAATAGGTCACTTTCATGGCTCCAGTTTACCAACCCTAAGTAGTTTCTTTCACTCTCTTTTGTACATATTTATTTTTGTTCTTTGTTTTCTTATTTTGTTTTCTGCTTAAATTTATCTTCATTAAATTTTAATTAAAAAAACCCTCAAAAGTTGAAAATAAATTTCAAAGACAATTCTTGCAAAATGGCCAAGTAAAGCAGGATATAATCGATTGTGATTATTAAATACTTTGTATTTCGGCTTCTTAAAATGCATTCTAAAGAATCTGAGTAAAAAGCATAATTTTTTATTTTTAAAGCAGAAATAAAGACTTGAAAATCTGACTTTCAAAGACCCAGTTTGTAATATATTATTATGTGTTTTGTTAGCTTTTATTTTTGTTTGTTAAGTTACAAATCATCTCTATAGTTGTGTCGATTCAAGTAATATTTTTGCTGTTCTTACTATTCATTTTATACATTAAGGATAATGTACAATTTAGGTTGGGTGGGAGGGTTATGCATCAATGCTGTGCAGAATTCTGCCAAAATTTTTCGACTCTTACTTAACTTTTTCAGTTTTTACTCTAGATTTTGTGTGTTTTGTAAAATTTTTTCACTTTTGTGCGTCAATTTATAAGATTTGTGTAAGTCAAGAAAATATAAAAAATTATGTTTTGTAAATATTAGTTTCTTAGTAATTAATGTGATTATTTTGTCTTGATTTTTGAATTTCATGTTAATGTAATATCATTTTTCTATTCTTTGAATTATCTAAATTTATGGACTCTCAAAACTTCAGTTTTATTTAACGTTTGTGTTTATTTTTCAAAATGTGTGTAAGCCATTCTTTTCACACACAAGCACTATATTGCGTAATTGTGGTAGTAAGACAAAGCTATGATTATTTTGTCTTGATTTTTGAATTTCATGTTAATGTAATATCATTTTTCTACTCTTTGAATTATCTAAATTTATGGACTCTCAAAACTTCAGTTTTATTTAACGTTTGTGTTTATTTTTCAAAATGTTTATAAGCCATTCTTTTCACACACATGCACTATACTGTGTAATTGTGGTAGTAAGACAAAGCTATGAATATTTGAGTTTTGTTATTTTGTGAAGATGAACAATTAAGAATAGTAACATTTTCAAAATTAATCAAATGAATTAAACGATAAATCAAAGTTAAAAAATAATAATAAAAATAAAATTTAAATAACTAAAGTTATAAATCAAAGTTAAAAAAATAATAATAAAAAGAAAATGTAAATTAATGAATAAAGTTGGATAAGTTTGGTTTCGTAGCCTCTTTAACTCAACTAAGTAAGTTCTAAAAGATACTTCAATACTTAATACCTTAGACCTATTGTTTTGGGAGTTACAGACACAAAACTCACCAAATAGGTTATAGAAAAAGCTTAACGGAGCTAAACATTGTACTATCCACAATTGTACAATCTATTTAATTATGTTCATATTTTTGTTTTATGTTTCTGTTCTTAATTATTTCAATAACTAAATTTAAAATGTTGCTGCCTAGAGTGATTTGAAGCAAAATAATATAAAAATTTTATTCTTAGTTGTTAATGAAACTTCATTATTACTCATTATTTTTTTTTTACACTAAGTTTGACTTACATACATTTTGTTAAATAACATAAAAAATGTTTAAATAAAATTTTTATTTTGTTAGTGTTTCTAGTTAGATGTCAAATTACAGTTAAATGGTATGCATTGTGTGACTATTTTATAAATTACTTCAAAATTTTATCGTTTTGATTGCTAGAGACTAGCAATAGGTTGGTTAGGGGGTGTGATGAGACCGTAAAAATATACATTTAACCAGGATAAAATCATTTATTTATACTTTTATTTCCCATTAAATTCTCTAATTAATAGCATTTTTGTGTTAATTAGTATTTTTGTGTCTTAGTATCTAAATATGTCTAAAAATGTGCTTTTAGCATATTTTTTATTTTAATAAGTTTTTGATAATTTTTAGAATTGTTTTGAAGTGTTAAATAAGTGTTTAGTTTGTAGATAATTGAAAACATACAAATAGTATGTATTGACTTTATTTTGAGCCTTAAAATATTTGTAAATAATTTTTTAGTCTGTAAATATGTCTTATAATATTTCTAGTAATTTCTCAAAATATTTTCAAATCTTAAATAATATATTTGTTAAGGTTTGTTAATTTTAGAAATTTTTATTTATTCTTACTATGTCTTGTGTGTTTTATTGTAAAATAAATATATTTAAAAATATTGTAAATATTTTGTTTGTAAAATAATTATTTTTAGTGTATTTGTTAATTTTAGATTAAAAATATGAAGAAAAAAAGGAGAAAAACGGAGCAAAAACAAACCTCAAATGCACAAGAAAACCAAAAAAAAATTAAAAACTAAAAGAATTGACAAGTGGTATGCTTTGGACCATCGAATCAAGCCGTCGAATCAATTAAAGCCATCCACCTCGTGTCAGCTATCCTCCACTATCCTCATATTAGCTTTAGATCCCGTGTAATGAGCACAATCGAAACTCACTCTTTAGCCATGCGATTGGATTACTTAGATCGATCTAACAGTCATTGTCTATCCCTGTGGTCCCCTAGAGCTTCATGCAATCTTCACCATTTTTAAGGCTTTTGTCAGTGCATTTCAAAGGCTTAAATTTGCCCGATCTTTATGAGCAAAGCAGTTGAATTTAGAGACCAAATTAGCATAATAATGAGTTGCTTTATTAAAAAAAGATAAAATAAAATAGAATCAGCTCTTAAGAGCTGATTCTTGTGGGTAGCTATTAAAAAAAAAAAGAACCTTGGATTTGCATTCGTGTAGGATGCAACTAAAGAAATTATGTAATAATAATAACAATAAATACAAATAAATAAATATAAATATAAAAAAAATGAAAATAAGTGAATAGTGAAAATTTTCACCATAAAAAGCCTAGCCTACTTTGCCATTCTCATGCCATTTTCTTCAAGGCCCCCCTCCTTCACTTCTCTCTAAACTATTGAGTCTCTGACTCAATAGTATACCCCTTTGAGAGGAGATGTAGTTAGGGCATTCCTCCTACCCCACTTTTGATATTAAAATAATGTTGAAATTAGTGCAAGAAGTTTAGTAAGACAGAGAGATAATCTTTTATGCTTAGTACTTTAGTATGAATTTGAACTCTGTATCTGCTTTGCAATATTTATATTTTTATGGAATAAGTTATATTTTTCATGTTTTTAGTAATTATTATTAGTATTGTTATGCTGTCCATTTTTACATAAATTCAATCATTCTTTTTTCATGTAATTTAATGATGTTTCATAATTAATATTAACAATAATAAAATAATGCTTAATTTTATGGAATGTCTTTTACTATAATATGATTTGTTATGTTGTCGATTTTAGACATTTTATAAAACCAGGTTCTGTTGGAATTAACGTAAAAATTTTATTCCATTTAAATATAAAAATTTTGATTTGTTATTATTTTTTCTATCTTAAAATTATATTAATTATAATTATAGTGACGACAATTATAATTTTTATAATTAGTGCACCAAATTATTAGTACGAGATGATTATTTTGCTTCTTTTTATAGGAAAACCTTTACTACATTATAGCTTGTTATATTATCATTTTCGGTTGACTTGTAAAATTAATAGAAGTGCTTGTAATTTAAGAGAAAAATTAAATTAAATTAAATGTTTTAAAAAATTATTGAAAGTTAAAATTTCATATTAATTATAAAATATACAAGGGATTCTTGATACTTTAGCATTTTAATTTTATGTTTTAAAATCTTATTTTAAAATTTGTCAAAAAGTTTGTTTTCTTTGAAGTTTTGTTTTGAAAAATCCTTTTCCATTTTGAATTGAAAATTTTCAACCTTTCAAAAAACCCACCTCCTAATGGATATGATAACCTTTATATACTATAAGCGTCCGTATTTAGAAAAGCATTTTGGGCGATACAACATAGCATAACATGTAATTTTCTATTTTTACTTTATTATGTGAGGCCTATGGATTCACCTCACTCAAAATGTTTTAGTCAACCTATTGGACTGAATAACTCTCTATTGTCATGCGCTTAGGCCCAATATGCTTACAGCATATTTTGCGATCCTATAAGTACATCATCTTTTGATAATAATGATATTCGATATGTGGATCAGTGCCTGCAGGAAGGAGAGACAAGAGTGAATTCACCAATAGAGGTATGATTTTTGAATCATTTTACTTGTGCTACAACTAGAGAATTGATCGATCGATAGTCTTAGGCAAATTTTATTTTATTGATATTAATAATCATGTAACGCCCTAAAATTGATTAAATGTTATTGATGTGCAAAATGGTGGATTAGTGTGCCATAATGAATATTTTAAACTTAATTTGATCATTTTATGAAATTTCTAAATTAATGTTATTTTTCATTCTTTTAATGATTTTTAATTACTCTTAATTATTTTAATTGTTATTTGGAATTTTGAAACAAAATAATTTGTCAAATGTTAAATACCTCCCATTTTATAAAACCGTGGACGGCACACAGATTTCGCACAATAAAACCGCCCATCGTTTTTTTTATTTAAACTCTCTCTCCCTCCCTCTCTCTTCCATTCATGCACTCTCTCTTTCCCTCTTTTTCACTCGTCTCTCTCACTCTTGCACCTCCTCTCTCTTTCTCTCTCTTCATTTCTCAAAAATTTTGAATCAAAAATCAAGCCCAAGCTTTAGTTTAGTAGATTGAAGGCTCGGGAATACGATTTAGCAACCATAACTTTGATTTAAAGCTTCGATTTGAGGTTAAATTCAAAATTTCTAAACTTTTCTAAATTTTTCAAATTTCTTAGTATTTTGAAATTTAAGCTTTCTTAAGCTTAGAAAACTTTCAATCTAGGTTAGAGGAACTTAGAATAACTAGAATCTAGGCTTTGTTTGATCAAAAACGGATTTAAATCAAGATTTTTTATTTTTCTCCCTTTTTCTTCAATTTTAGGATTTTTTTAAAATTCTTGCCCAAATCTTGTTTTAATGTGTTAAAAAGTGATTTACTGTGTTTTTCTATCAATTATAATCATTATCCATGCCTGAGAATTGTGAAAAATAGGTTGAAATGAATATTTGGGTTTGGGGAAGCTGAAACCCATGCTTGAAAATTTCTGGAATATTCCAGTTTGGCGGGCCAAATTCATGAGTTCGGTAGGCTAGATTCATACGACCGACAAGCCGAACCTGGAAAATTTTAGTCGACCGAACAAGGACTTTCGACAGGCCGAGCTGCATAGTTCGGCCGGCTGAAGTAGGACGACCGACAGACCAACCGGGCATGGTGAAATTTTATGATTTTTCACCCGTTTGTATCGTTTTGGACCCCGATTAAGATTTAACATCACAGTATGATTTTATAAACTTGAATAGCACACTAGGACACCACGAAATAGTTTAACAATGTAGATTATTTTAAGCTAAATACTGATAGACCTAGTTTCTATTTCATGTAGTTTGTGAATCTGTGGAGCTAACGTATAGCGGATCGAGATTTGGTGTGAGACACCGGCACGAGTATTGAGGTAGGACTTCCACCCTCTCCTTGGTAACTTAGTTTTGAAAATGATTTTGGCTTAAAAAAGATTTTCATTAAAATATTTTCAATGATGATTTGAAAATGGTTTTTCATTGACTGTTTTTTGTAATCAGTAGATCGAGATGATTTTCATAATAAACTTCATAATGAATGTAAATGATTATATTTGGTAAAAAGAGATTTTTAATAATTATAGAAAGATATATATGCATGAATATATTTAAGGGCATGATGTCATATCAAAGATTGGGTCGTGTAGAGTGCGACCTTGGGGGCAGGTTTCGAAACCCAATTGGGCTACTAAGGTAGTGTTACTTATATGGTTTGCCCAGGAAAAAGAAAATGATGTTCTTTCTGGTAGACCAAAGTATGGTTTTTGGTAAGAATGATTTTATTGAATTTTATTTATTCTTTATTTCAAATCTATTTTATTTAAATAATTTCTTGATTAATGAACTTTCCTTTTTAAAATTTAATGTCTTTAAAATACAGTCCTACTAAGCCTTCCGCTCACCTTTTATTGTTTTCAAATCTTTTTCCCGTCTAGGTGGATTTCAGCTTAGGATTGGAGAAGAGTCCGTTGATCGAACTTGCGACCAGTAGAAGATTTGGGTAGGTTGTAATATAAATACTTCAAGGCATGTATAACTTTAACTTTCTCTTTTACTTTGGACTGTGGTTGTAATTTAATATTGTTAGTACCATGTGTGTGCACAAGATGTGGGTCAACGGGACCCATTCTCGTTTATCCTTATTTCTTAATTATTAATTCCTTATTGTTTATTTTGTTATTCTTATCTTCTTAGTAATTATAATTGCTCGCTCTTAAAAAGTTTTTTTAAAATTATCACTTTTTCTTAAATAATTAATTACTTCTCACATTCATGATTTAACTAAATTTCTACTTAATTAACTTAATTAAACCATCACGTCACCTCCTGTACCTCGGGGCATGACAGAATGGTATCAGAGCTTAAGGTTATAAACCTTAGGAATTGTGCACACATAACTACGACAATGAAATACCACTGATAGTTCAAATTTTGTTTCTAGAAGTGAGAGAATGGCACCTAGACGTCATTCGACAGGTAACACCGAGTTCGAAATGATGAGAGCATGATGAGGGCCATGTTTGCTGCATTTTGACAGATGGTGGCAAGGGCAAGACTATAGGAACCTGAGGCCAGTCATCGTCACATGTACTTTAAGGAATTTTATCGTGCGTCTGTTCCGACCTTCGATGGAAAATGGGACCCTCAAGTGGCAGAATATTGGTTAGACTCGTTCGTGAAACACTTAGATACTCTTGGCGTGCCAACAGAATATCGTGTGGAGTTTGTAGCCTAAAGTTCCAAGGTGGTGCCAACACCTGGTGGAAGCAAGCTAAATGCCTAAAAAACAATGGTAACATCAGTTGGGATAGGTTCGAGGAGTTATTCTTCGACCGCTACTTTCTATAGGGATATAAAGACCAGAAGGCGGCTGAATTCTATAGGTTGCAATAGGGTGATATGTTAGTTCAGGAATATCAAGCAAAATTCAATGAGCTGGCTAGGTTTACTCCCTTTATAGTGGCGTCAGAATGTGAGAAGTGCATTAAGTTTCAAGAAGGACTCAAAGCCCCTATCTGACGGCAGGTGGTTGCCCTGCGGCTTAGAAGTTTTGGTGAGCTTGTGTTGTCGGCAATATCTATGGAAAGTGACTATGTACAGTACTATGAGAATGGATCCAAGATGTCAAGAGGAGCTCCAGTAGTCGACCGACTCCAAGGAAGAGCAAATAGGGTAGCGTGAACAGTGGTAGTAGCAGTTCATCTAGCAGAGGGTGCAGCAACCCCTATAGTTTGCATTGCCATTATTGTCAGCAACCGAGACACATCAAGAGAAATTGCCCTATCAAGAGTGCTCGCCTAGGACTTCAGACTGGGGAAAGAGCCAGTTGTCAGCCTCAGCCTTAGACTTTCCCTCAGCCTTAGTAGTTTCCTCAACTTCAATTCCATTAGTTCTCTCCCTAGCAACTATCAAATCTAGCCCAGGGACATCAACCGTAAAATTTTCAACGCAATGCCCCTCAGTATCGAGTGCCGACTACAGCTAGTGTGTAGTCACCTTTATCGCATAATTCAGACTGGAGAAAGAGCCAGTCGTCAGCCTCAGCCTTAGACTCTCCCTCAGCCTTAGTAGTTTCCTCAGCTTCAATTCCATTAGTTCTCTCCCTAGCAACTATCATATCCAGCCCAAGGACATCAACCATAAAATTTTCAACACAATGCCCCTCAGTATCGAGTGTCGATTACAGCTAGTGTGTAGTCACCTTTATCGCAACAGTATCGGCCAACTATCTCTGGATCTAGTGATGTTAGTCAAGGAAAAGGGAAAGCTCCAGTGCAGGTTCAAACAATGACATCAGGGAGTTCAGATGCCCAGACTAGTAATGCGATTGTTGATGGTACGATTCTGGTTTCTCAGTCCCTAGCACACGTGTTATTTGATACTGGTACCACTCATTCTCTCATTTCAAGCTCTTTTGTGCATGCCTTGGGATTAGAGATAGAAGAATTTGATGAACCCCTAGTTATAGCCTCACCCTTGGGTCGGGTATGTGTAAATTGTATATGTAAAGCTTGTAAAATAAAGATTAGGGATGAGATTGTGAAAAGTGATTTGATTGTAATCCCCATGAGTTCATATGATTTAATCCTAGGGATGGATTAGTTGTTTAGGCATAATGTAGTGGTAGACCGTCAGCTTAGGAAAGTAACCCTAGTATCTGATAAGGGTACGACGATCACTTACCAGGGTAGTGAAGATCGGCCAATGAGTGAGCATCTCGTAAAGACATGTCTCAGAGGGCAGAAGAACGTAGGTTGTTATGCCTTCCTCATGAACCTGGAAGGAGAGCCTAGTGCCTCGAGAAGAAACGCAGCAATCCTAGTGGTAGATGAATTCAAAGATGTCTTCCTTGACGAGTTACCAGGATTACCATTACATCGAGAGATTGAGTTTGGTATTAAGTTGCTTCCAGGAATAGCATCGATTTCTATATCACCTTATCAGATGGCACCGACAGAAATAAAGGAATTAAGGAAACAGCTTTAGGAGCTTGCTGATAAGGGATACGTCTAGAATAGTACATCACCATGGGGAGCACCGGTTTTGTTTGCTAAGAAGCATGATGGGACCCTTAGGTTATGTACAGATAATCGGCAGCTGAAACAAGTCATCATGAAGAACAAGTATCCTTTGCCCAAGATCGATGAGCTGTTTGATCAGTTGGGAAGTTTGCGATATTTCTCAAAGATAGATTTGCATTTTGGATACCACCATCTCAGGATTAAGGAAGAGGACATTCCCATGATAGCTTTTAGAACTCCATATGGGCACTTTGAATTTCTAGTAATGCCATTTGGATTGACAAGTGCTCCAACAGCCTTCATGGACTTAATGAACAGGATATTCAGGCCTTATTTGGATCAATTCGTAATTATGTTCATTGACGACATCTTGGTTTATTCTAATACTTGGGAGGACCATGAGCAGTATCTCAGAATTGTACTTCAGACTCTACAGGAGCACCAACTATACGCTAAGAAGGAAAAGTGTGAGTTTTGGTTGACAGAAGTCAAGTTTTTGGGTCATGTTATCTTTGAGCATGATATTTCAGTGGATCCGTCTAAGATAGAAGCCATAGTGGAGTAGGAACAGCTAAGGAATGTGGCAGAAATCTGTAGTTTCTTGAGACTCACAGGATATTATAGGAAATTTGTGAAGGATTTCTCAAAGATAGCAAGGCCGTTAACAAGATTGATTAGGAAGAATGTTAGATTTGAGTGGGAGGAAGAATGTGAGCTCGCTTTTCAAGAACTGAAGAATTAGTTGACCTCAGCTCCAGTGTTGATTATTCCCAACAGTGATGAGCCATATGAAGTTTACACAGATGCGTTAGGACGTGGACTTGGGTGCGTGTTGATGCAACATGGACGCGTGGTGGCATATGGATCAAGATAGCTATGACCTCATGAGTGAAACTATCCTAATCACAATTTGGAGCTAGCAATGGTGATTCACGCGTTGAAGATCTGGAGATGCTATTTGTACTCGGTGACATTTTAGATTTTCTTCAACCATAAGAGTTTGAAGTACCTGTTCACTCAATGGGATTTGAACTTGAGGCAGCGAAGATTGATGGAGTACATGGAGGACTGTGATTTCGCACTGCAATATTATCCTGGGAAAGGTAACATGGTCGTTGATGCGATCAGTAGGAAGTCTTCAGGAATTCTTGCTTGTTTGGCTCTTGAAGATTGGAAAAGACATGCAACAGTGAGTGAGTACAGGCTGCAATACTATGAGGACTATGAACGAGTTTCAGTGTATCACATGGAGATGGCCCTAGCTCTCATTAGGTGGTGAAACAGAATCAGTAGCAAGATTAGCATCTGCGGGTAATCTAGATGCGAATTCAGAACGGAGAACAGTTCGAAGAATGGAGGATACATGCAGATGGATCACTGTACTTTAGGAAGCGCCTAGCAGTTCCAGCAATTGCGAAAATGATGAAGGCCATGATAGATGAAGCCCATAAGTCTCAGTTCGCTATTCATCCAGGGAGCAGAAAGATGTATCGTGATCTAAAAAGGTAATATCGGTGGAGAGGTACGAAGAAAGATGTACAAGAATACGTGGCCAAATGTATGACTTGTCTTCAAGTGAAAGCCGAGCATCAGAAGCCAGTAGGACAGCTTCAGTCACTTCCTATTCTAGGGTGAAAATGGGAACATATCACGATGGATTTTCTTACCAGATTACCAAGAACAGAGCAAAGACATGATGCAATTTGGGTCGTGGTCGATAGGTTAACGAAATCGGTGCATTTCATTCTGTTCAAGTAGACATGCTCAAGAAAGGTTCTTGGGGAATTGTACTTGCAGAATATAGTAAGATTGCATGGAGTTCCTTTGTCCATCACATCAGATAAAGACGCCAGGTTCCATGCCAAATACTGGAAAAGCTTTCAAGAGGCTTTGGGTATGGATTTGAACTTTAGCACAGCATTTCATCCTCAGACCGATAGGCAATCTGAGCGGGTTCTCGAAGACATGTTACGTGCTTATGCGTTAGACTTCGATAGGAACTGGAAGAAATATTTACATCTGGCAGAGTTTGCGTACAATAATAGCTATCAGTTGAGTATTGGTATGTCACTGTTTGAAGCACTATATGGATGACTGTGTCGGTCACCGGTGTGTTGGACTGAACCGAAAGATAGAATTATTCTTGGGCCAGATGAGATTCGCGATAGTAATGAGAAGGTCGCCATAATCCGAGAAAGATTGAAGGCAGCTTAGAGTCGACAGAAGAGTTATGCTAATAGGAGACGTAGGCCCTTGGAATTCAAGGTAAGAGACTTTGTTCTCTTGAAGGTATTGCCTCGTAAAGGTATCACACGATTCGGAGCAAATGGTAAGCTTGCACCAAGGTATGTTGGACCGTTCAAGATTACTCAACGTATCAGTGTGGTTGCTTATCACCTAGATCTTTCTCCTGAACTTTCTCACGTCCATGATGTATTCCACGTGTCAATGCTTCAGAAGTGTCCGCCTGAGCAGAACAAGATAATTTCGTTTCACGATGTACAAATTCAGGAAGACACGACATATGAGGAAATGCCAATTCAGATTATTAACCGAAAGGTGATCATCTTACATCGTCAAGATATACCATTAGTAAAGGTCATGTGGTAGCATCATGAGGTTAATGAAGCCACTTGGGAATTAGAATCGAGTATGCATGAGTTGTATCGCACTTGTTTTGTTTTTTAATCACTTTGTAAATTTCGAGGGCGAAATTTCTTTTATGGGTTGAGAGTTGTAACGCCCTGAAATTGATTAAATGTTATTAATGTATAAAATGGTAGATTAGTGTGTCATAATGAATATTTTAAACTTAATTTGATCATTTTATGAAATTTCTAAATTAATATTATTTTTTATTCTTTTAATGATTTTTAATTACTCTTAATTATTTTAATTGTTATTTGGAATTTTGAAACAAATAATTTGTCAAATGTCAAATACATCTCATTTTATAAAACTGTGGGCGGCACACGAATTTCACACAGTAAAACCGCACACAATTTTCTTTATTTAAACTCTCTCTTCCATTCATGCACTCTTTCTTTCCCTCTCTTTCACTCGCCTCTCTCACTCTCCCACTGCCTCTCTCTTTCTCTCTCTTCACTTCTCAAAAATTTTGAATCAAAAATCAAGCCCAAGCTTCGAGTTAGTGGATTGAAGGCTCAGGAACGCGATTTAACAACCACAACTTCGATTTAAAGCTTCAATTCGAGGTTAGATTCAAAATTCGTAAATTTTTCAAATTCTTAGTATTTTGAAATTTAAGCTTTCTTAAGCTTAGAAAACCTTCAATTTAGGTTAGAGGAACTTAGAATAACTAGAATCTAAGCTTTGTTTGATCAAAAATATATTTAAATCAAGATTTTTTATTTTTCTTCCTTTTTCTTCATTTTCAGGTTTTTTTCAAAATTCTTGCTCAAATCTTGTTTAAATGTGTTAAAAAGTGATCTACTATGTTTTTCTATCAATTATAATCATTATCCATGCCTAAGAACTATGAAAAATAGGTTGAAATGAAGATTTGGGTTCGAGAAAGCCGAAACCCGTGCTTGAAAATTTCTAGAATTTTCCAGTTCAGTAGTCCAAACTTAATGTTGCAGGCCGGATTCATGAATTCAGCAGGCCGGATTCATATGACTAGTAGGCCAAACCTGAAAAAGTTTGACTGATCGAACCTAGACTTTCGGCAGGCCAAGCTGCATAGTTCGGCCAACCGAAGCAGGACGACCGACAAACCAACCGGGTATGGTGAGATTTTGTGATTTTTCACCCGTTTTTATCGTTTTGGACCCCGATTAAGATTTAACGTCACAGTTTGATTTTATAAACTTGAATAACACACTAGGACACCAGAAATAGTTTAACAACGTAGATTATTTAAAGCTAAATATTGATAGACCTAGTTTCTATTTCAGGTAGTTTGTGAATCTGCGGAGCTAACGTATAGCAGATCGGGATTACGGTGTGGGACATTGGTACGAATATTGAGGTAGGACTTCCACCCTCTCCTTGGTAACTTAGTTTTGAAAATGATTTTGGCTTAAAAAAGATTTTCATTAAAATATTTTCAATGATGATTTGAAAATGGTTTTCATTGACTGTTTTTTGTAAACAGTAGATCTAGATGATTTTCATAATAAACTTCATAATGAACGTAAATGATTATATTTGGTAAAAGAGATTTTTAATAATTATAGAAAGATATATATGTATGAATATATTTAAGGGCATGATACCATATCAGAAATCGGGTCGTGTAGAGTGCGACCTTGGGGGCAGCTTTCGAAACCCAGTTGGCCCACTACGGTGGTATTACTTATATGGTTTGCCTAGGAAAAAGTAAATGATATTCTTTCTGGTCGACCAAAGTATGGTTTTTGGTAAGAATGATTTTATTGAATTTTATTTATTTTTCATTTCAAGTCTATTTTATTTAAATAATTTCTTGATTAATGAACTTTCCTTTTTAAAATTTAATGTCTTTAAAATACACTCCTACTGAGCCTTCCGCTCACCTTTTATTTATTTTCAAATATTTTCCCCCTCTAGGTGGATTTTAACTTAGGATCGGAGAAGAGTCTATTCATCGGACTTGCGACCAGTAGAAGATTTGGGTAGGTTGTAGTATAAATACTTCAAGACATGTGTAACTTTAACTTTTTCTTTTACTTTGGACTATGGTTGTGATTTAATATTGTTAGTACCATGTGTGTACACAAAATATGGGTCAGCGGGACCCATTCTCGTTTCTCCTTATTTCTTAATTGTTAATTCCTTATTGTTTATTTTGTTATTCTTATTTGCTTAGTAATTATAATTGCTCGCTCTTAAAAAGTTTTTTTAAAATTATCACTTTTTTCTTAAATAATTAATTAATTCTCAAATTCGTGATTTAAGTAAATTTCTATTTAATTAATTTAATTAAACCACCACATCACCTCCCGTACTCCAGGGCATGACAAATCATCTATAGTTATCATATTTTTATTGTTATAATTTGTCAACATAAAATACATAAGAATATCATAATAGTGTATTAATTATTTTAAAACACACCTTCAATGGTTTTCCTCAATATATAGAGACAAAAGAAATGGAAAATGTTTTCCCCAGTACAGTGGTATTTGTAGATGAAAGAGCCAACAGTAGAAGAAATGGAAAATGTTTGAACCAAAATTTTTAAATCTGATTGGTATATTTTTAAGATTTCTTGCAGTCAGATTTCGTTCGGCTCACTATGTGTGTTCAAGCATGATCCTAAACCAATAAAAAAAAAAAAGCAATATAAAGTTTGAAAACTAATTAAAATAATAAAAAATTTAAAGATAACTAAAAACAAAAGAATAGATCTGTTTTGGAAGAATAAGGCGAACACCTTCTTCTTCTTGTTGTATGATCCTCACTTTAATGATACAAACCACTCCTTCCCCGCAACACACCACGGGGGGGGGGGGGGGGGCCCCCCCCCCCCCCCCCCCCCCCCCCCCCCCCCCCCCCCCCCCCCCCCCCCCCCCCCCCCCCCCCCCCCCCCCCCCCCCCCCCCCCCCCCCCCCCCCCCCCCCCCCCCCCCCCCCCCCCCCCCCCCCCCCCCCCCCCCCCCCCCCAACCAAAAAAAAACACACACACAAGCGGCACTGTCGTTGGAGGCAGCCGACGGGGTTGGAGAGATTGATGGATCTTAGAGAGGCAGCTGGTCGGAGTGTTTGGAATATGGCTTGTGTAGAGACCAACAAAGGGGCATTGAAGCTCGATCGTCAAGCGTTATAAGAAGATCAATATGGCAACTGGGATGTGGAGCTTGTCAAAGAAGTCTTTTGGCCGATAGATTGGAAAGTAAGACTAGTATCCCTCTCAGTCGTAGAGGGGTAGAGATCGGCTAATTTGGCATTACCATCCAAAAGGGCTTTTCACAGTGACGACAGGCTATTCGGTGACTATGGAAGCCTTGAGAAACGGATGTTCGTCCCTGGGCTACCAAGAAAAGAGACGGTGGGGGCTGATGTGGAGCCTTAACAGCCCCAGTAAGGTCAAGGTGTTCATATGGTGGGCTTTTCATGGCATTTTACCTTGCTTTGCAAATCTGGCAGCTAAAGGAATTAAATGCTTGTCTACTTGTCGTGGCTGTGGGGTGGGCGTTGAAACTAGTTAGCATGCCCTTTGGGGGAGTGCAGAGGTACGGAGGGTTTGCAAACATTCTGCCATTGAGGCTAAGTTTGACAATTTGAGAGCTTTTACCTTCGATAGGGTTTGCTCCTATGCAACTCGGTATCTCCAGAGGGAAGGACTAGACGTGTTCTGTATGATATCCTGGAGTATTTGGTGGGTGCGTAATCCGATGCTGCATGGGCAAAAGAAGCGCTCGCTAATCGATGTTTTAGACGGTGCAGGGCGTCGGCTAGTGTGACTCAAAACGTGGCTGTCCGTTACTCAATTCAACGCAATATTGGTTGTGTCAAGCCACCTTGTGGTCAACTAAAATTAAACGTTGATGATGCTGCTGTTCTTCCTGGGGCTGGTTTCTTGGGCATTGGGGCGATTGTGAGGGATGATGCTGGGACGGTGGTAGCTTGCTTGGCCAAAAAGGAGTTTAAAGACCATTCCCCGTATCTGGCCGAATGCCTGGCCCTCCGTAAAGCTTTGGAGTTTATCTTGGCACGCAACTTTCAAGTGGATTCGGTGGAGTTTGATGCCATCAACGTTGTTACTCTTAACTACTTTGAGATCTGTCTTTGGTCCAGAAGGGGCAGTGATAAAGATATTATTCGTCTTCTATATCTTGTTGCTGGTGGAAAGTGCAGCCATGTTGTTTGTAACGACAACAAAGCTGCTCACTAGTTAGCATCTTATGCTTTACATTCCTTTGCTGATTTTGTAGGACTTTATGCAGTCCCGTTGTTTCTGTCAGATATTATTTTGGCTGATATAGCCCTTAATAAAACTTTCATGGTTCCCTTAAAAAAAAAAAGGAAGATCAATATGTGCTCTATGGCGGGACCCACATAGACTTATGCCCGTGATTATAATATTGCAAATAAAAAGCCTTAATTTTACTGAGAATCAAAAATATATGAATGAAAAAATAAATAAGAATATATAAAATTTATAATGGTTCATTTTCAATGTAAGAGCTACTTTCAGCCATTGCAGAATAATTTACTATGATGATGAAGAAGTTTAAAAGAGAAAAATTATACACACTCTTTAAAAAAAATTTCTCTAGCCTCTATCTCACTCAATTTTCTGAGTTTCACACTCTACAAAAGAAAAGAACATAGGCTTTCTATATATAGGTTTAAACCACCAAAAAACACAATTTCTCGCGACAAACATTGGACGCACGTGGCTGCACGCTTCATCTTGCATGGCCAAGCAAGATTTCACCTCGAGCATGAATTCAGTTTGCTCCGCACATGGCCAAGGAGTCTATGGGCGTGGCACGGCTGCGTGGATCTTTTATCATGGGAGCGCGCACTTGGGGTCAAAAAACCCCTTTTTTCTTGTGTTTTTTCTCCTTTTCTTGCTTCTCTTTAACCCGAAATCCTTTGCGTAGAGTGATATTTTGAAAGGGTTAAATTTTGCTCCGTACTTGTTAACATAGAAATCTACGGCTATGATATAATATAGCTCGAGTTAGACTTTTCATGCATGCATAACCAAAATAAGCAAAATACGTACTGTGTCAATTATCCAATAAAAAAGAAGTAACATTTTAGTTGACATGTCTTGTTCTAACTTATGCGGAGTTTTTTTTAAAAAAAAAAAATTTAAGTAAAAGAAAACTATTTGGCCAAACTAGCAACGACATTTGAAATCAAATGTTATATTATACAGGAAACGACACACTAGAGGTCGTATATTTGTAAGCTCTATGTTAAAAATAAAAAAAATAATAATAAAAAGCCCTAAAGGTCGTATGTTAAGAAGAAGAAGAAGAAGAAGAAGAAGCAAACAAACAAATCTTGCATTTCATTGTGTTTTGATTCCGATTTGTAAGCTCGATCAATAAAGTTCATATTTACTCCATACCTAACCATTTGACAAGTCTACCATTAGTAATGGCTTCTCAGTACTAGTATTGGAGCCACATTTATTTTAGGGAGTGTATGTTTCCACTTAAGATTTTTTTTTTTTATGAAATTTAATTTTTAAAAATTTTAGATTGTACCCTCAAAAAATAACAAATATGTAACTGTGTCCTCTTAAGCTATATGTGTGTGTATTAACTTTTATATACCTCACCATTTTTGTGTGCTCATAGCGTTTGTTTCGAACGGATCACGCGTGTAGTGTCTAGGATAAGTGTGCCACTTGTTTCGAATGGACCGCGCGTATATTCCATTCACTTAACATATACAGGGGAATTTAGTATAAAGTAATACGGAGACGAGAATGAGAACCGAATTAATAAGAGACATAATTATAGGGTAATAGGTACAGGGTCATATAAGATAGTCTTATTATTGTTTGGGTCAATTATAAAACTATACTTCTTAATTTTAATTATTTCTTAATTTATCACTTCATTTTTAGAAACTATAAATGTATCATTTGAATTTGAAAAACCAAAAAAAAAAAAATTAATCTTAATTCCAAAACATAACAAAAACACGCAGAGTAAAGTTCAAACATAACAAACATTTCCAATTTGAGATTCAAAACATAACCAATATCAAAATGTTCCTATCTTTAAATTAAATGTTCCTATTTTAAATTATTAAATGTTTTGAACTGTATTTTTTCTTTAATTTAATCTTTTAAAAATCAGATTTAAGAAAAATTATTTTAAAGCTTCATTGGCAAATGGCAACGCTGGTTGAACCATTGAAGGTAAGAAATGAGTCCTTATATAGAGGACTGGAGAGAAACGTTTTAGTTTCCTTTCCATGTGAAACTTTTGAATGTTTCAAAAACATCAAAGTAGAATCCTAATAAATAAAATAGAAGCTTTTATTTTACACAAAAGCTCATCAAACGTGATAGAAGCTAGTACAATACATACTCTTAGGCACAGGCTTTGAATCCTTAATCCTGCAAAATCATAAATTTTTTTTTATTTTAAGTTTAAATGTGCTATAAACGGGCGAGTCATGTCGTATCATGTTGACACGTTTATTTTTGTATTATTCGTGCTAACCCATGTATGGCCCAATTAATATACGTGTAGTCAAAACCCGTTTAT
The DNA here is from genome assembly GCA_946598075.1 of Artocarpus hirsutus. Classification (NCBI taxonomy): domain Eukaryota; kingdom Viridiplantae; phylum Streptophyta; class Magnoliopsida; order Rosales; family Moraceae; genus Artocarpus; species Artocarpus hirsutus. The sequence continues at coordinate 27,613 of CAMOHE010052985.1, read as the reverse complement.
ACTATGTCGTTTTCGTATCGTGTCATCATGCTATGTCTGAAATTGCTGGCTCTACGTAGAGACACCATTGTTCATGACTAGGTCGTGATGGAAAACAATTGATTTCGCAATCAACATATTCACAAGTATGGCCATGAAGATCCCGCCGCGAGGGTTGCGATTTCTTCTTCTTCCCTAGCTCTATTAAAAAAAAATTCCGACTCTAGCAACCCCACCTCACTGCCCACCACCATTGCCCGTGAACAACCCCCTGATCACCTTTGCTCGTAACCCCTTCACCCTTAGATCACCGTCGCCTTCGCAAATAGCGAAGAACCATGGCACCTCAAATCCATGAGGTCACGACGCAATTTGACCCCACCCCCTCACAATATGACCTTAAAGACCCAAAGCCCATTGCTCGAGACCTATACCGTCGAGACCCCACCCCCTCATGATTACAGCCTTGATTTTTCACGAATTTCGACGAGTTGAGACTAGATCGGCTCATGACTCGACCTTCGGCAACCCATAGCTCGACCTCCATCGAGATTTGGCTTCGTCGATGGTGATGCCTACCTACTAAGTGGTCACCGACGTCCATGGCTTTTTGGTCTCAACCTTTTTGTTTTTAGTTTAAGTTTTTTTTTTCAGTTTTTTTTAGTTTTTTTTTTTAATTTGGTGTGTTTGATCTTGTTGAACTAACGGTGAGCTTGTTTAATTTTAACAATCAGATAAAAATCACGGTAAAAAATGGGTCTTATGGTAAGACCATTTTAGTGGGTCTTACCATAGTTTTGCCCAAGTATTTATAGTTTGTTTCCTGTTTTTAATTTCTTGCTGACTTTTTGGTCCTAATTGTGAGCTATACACTTTATATGATCTGGTGGGTTTTGTTATGGTGGGACGTAAAGAGGTTTCTTCTTTTTTTTTTTTTTTTTTCTGTCTTTTTGGTTCAACTGAAATAGATAAAGAAGCACCTTTTTGGCAAGATTTGGGACCTACTAGAAAAATCAAAATATCGTACGAACTCTCAAGAATCTAAACAGGCTTTAGGTTAACTTCCAATACTCGCATGTTAAGATGCTTCAGACCATCTCCTTCGGTTTAAAAGCAAAATTGACTTTTCTTGTTGTGTTTCGATTTTCTTGTCACGCAACTCTTATTGCTTTGCCTGCTACGTAATTAGTTTTAGATTTAATCAAGTATCTCTGTTGAACTTCATCCGTTATATATTTTTTTTTTTTTTTGATATAAAAGGAGGGAAAACGTCACTATTTTTGTAGAGCTGAATATGACTCTAACTCTTTACTTATAATTAGGATGGAATGACTTATAACCAACTAAGCTGCCATCACTTGTCTTTATCGGCTATATTAGTAGAGCAAAATTTTGAAGAAAGTATCAAATTAATATGTTGGACCATTTAATAATTAATTATCACTAAAGTGATAAAAAATAATATTCTTAAAAGGAGAAAAATTTTTAAAAATCCAAAAAGTAAAATACCCCCAACCCCACAAAAAGAAAAGCCAAAGAATTTTTCTCAGCTTTTTCTAATCTTTGTAGATATTTTGCTACACCTCCAGGTCTTTTTATCTTTAACGATATACTTCAAATGTGTGAATGATGTCTTTTTTAAGAATACAAGACATATTATATAAATATCTATATACATACATATTTTATTTTCTAAACTCTAAAAATGGTCTCAGTCACGAGCTTAATGATTATTCTTACATATGCACCTTCAATATTAGGGTCATTTTGATTTTTTCTCCTGAAATTCAAAAAATTTCACTTTATCCTTGGAATTTTGAATTAATCCCACATCCCCTTACGTTAGAATTTTTGTTGAAACATACTAAATAAAAGAGGCTAAGTGTAGTTATTTGGCTTTCTCTTTTTTTTTTTTTTTTCAATATGCATTCTAATATAAGAGATTTTATGGGACAAATTCTTCTCTCTTTTTTTTGTCATTTTTAACGAAAATTGTAATAGAAAGCAAAGTATGAATAACCAAAATTTGTGGGACCTAATTGAGAATAATCCCAATAATAATAGTGTTAAAATCACAAAGCACATTATAGATGCAAGCAAATGTAATAAACTAATTTTCTTGCAGAGTGAGTATTTCATGTTGTAGCTTACCTTATATGTGTTTGTAATATCAGCATAATCGACTAAATGATTATTCTGATATCGAAATTATAAACATGGTCTCAGTCTTGAACCTAATCAGTAATAATGGATTGTTTTCATTTTTGGCCCTCAAGAAATTAAGATCATCTCACATTGGCGCCATACACTCTTAATGGAATAAATCTAACCCCCAAAGTTTCAATCTAAAACACCAACAACTCTTTCACCCCTACAGTTTCAATCTAAAACACCAACAATTCTTTCATCTCCCAAATGCTAAATTTTCGGTGATCTATGTGGGAAAGAAGATCTAAGATTTAGAAAAACTTCACTAAGCTACAAAGTTAGGGTTCATCACATCAGTTTCAAACTCAATTAACACAAACAATTTGAGCAATTTTCTCTTCAATAACTTATTACTTGCGTGTCACATACGTTTCACATGCATGAATTTAGAACATTTAAAATGGAAAGGATTGTCGATATTATGGATTGAAAGTTTAAGGGTCAAATTTTTAGCATTAAAGTGTCAAAGACCAAAGTAAGATGACCCTAATTTTTCAAGGGCCAAAAATAAAAATAACCCTAATAATAATGCTGAAATTAGAAAGCACGTTATAGATGCAAGCACCCAAGGGGGTGGGCAATATAGTTGTAGGCTTAACCCTAAGACTTTCAATCCTCAACGGCACTCTTGCTAATTAAAAAAAAAAAAAAGCATTCAAAATAGATAATAGACTGTTTGGGTGTTAGGATAGATGCCTTAAAGCATATTTTGTAAAGGACATATTCATAGATAAACAAAGTGAATTAATTCATTACATTTACGTGTATGTATTTTCAATACTTTATGAATATCATTTAAATCCATAATTATCTATGTGACCTTAAATATTGTATAGTCTTATATATAAGTGGAAACATTTAAGGATGATAATTAAAATGATCATTAACATATAATTAATTATTTAATTAAAGTATGAAATCTTTAATTGAGCGTTACTAGTGCAAATCATTTCTATTAAAAATGAAATAATCTTATCTAAACCATTAATGTAATAAGTCATTAAATGAGTGTACTGTACATAATGAGATTGTGTTGAATCGGGACATTATGTAATATAAGCAGCTAATAATTTCTGCTAAATGTAGCAAGTTCTAGTCACATTGAATAATAGTTATATATAAGATGTCTTAATCCTAAGTTATTAGCAGTCTCCTATTTATGGAATTTATATCTTTTGATTCATTCAGTATGGATTCAAAAATCTAATCCTATCCCTTGTATTTTAGAGGCATAACGAAGTAAGTAGTTAGGAATGTTAATGTTACAAGGTGGAATTCATTCTTTCTATAACGAGAAGTAGATAAATAATTCTCTTGAGTATTGATTTGAGGTTTGAATAATAAGAGCGCTCAATTTATGATTAAGTTCACGAATTTATTATTCATTAGAAAATCAATGACACTTAAGGATAAAAAAGTAATTAGAGAGTTTAACAGATTTCACTTAACACTAATTATATATTATTTATAAAGGATCGACTTATATATAATGACTGTATTAAATAGACAACTCTAAGAAATAAGTAATTAAAAATCTATAATTTCAAGAGTACAATTCTAAGTATTTAGTAAAGTTATATTGGAATTAATAAAAGAAAAATACATTAATTAAAGAGTTTAGTTAATAAATTGGTTTTATTGGAGCTTGAAATTATAGGTTCATTAGTCTCCCGCCATTCTTGTTAATACTATTTGGACAAGTGAAATTATTGGTTAATTGATTAATTTAGAATTATAGGCTTCTAAATTAAATATCACTGAAAATAAATTAATTATGAATTAATTTTTATTTATTAAATAATAAGATTACTTAATAATAAAATAATTAATTTAGGACGACACACAGTGGGTGAGTTCCATTGTGTGTGGCACACATAGTAGGAGGATCCCGCTATGTGTGGCACCAATAGCTAAAGGGAAAGTCCCTTGTGCACATCAAAGCTTGTTTACCAAAATTTCATGTTTAGAATTATCAATTTTGAATAAATGTGATCTAATTCAAAAATGGAAAGGTAAATATGGAAACAAATGAGATTGTATAACAAGCAAATTTTCTATCTTCCTTATCCTTGAGTTGGTGTCACACAAAAATATGGTATCTGTGTATGTGGCTATGACAGTATAAGGAAAGAGAAAATATTCTCTTTTATTTTAATTAGGTATTTGATATTTAAATTAAAATAAAAGAAACTTTCAAAATTAATTGAGCCTTCTTTTCTCTATAAATAGAGGCCTTCTCTATTATAAAATAGACATCTGTGTGAGTCTTGCATCTAGAGAGAGAAAGAAAGAGAAGAAGTTTTCTTCACCTTAAGATCAGTTTCGCTCATGTGTTGAGATTAATGGGTGAATAAAAGTTAGTTGAGTGATCCATAAAAACCATAATTCCTCCAATGCCCACACGTTTGACCATTCCAATGTCAAAGACTAAGCGAGGAAGACAGTTGTTTCATAAATAGAGAACGTCTTTGCTTCACAAGTTTTTCGTTCATCTCTTTTCATCTAGGTAAGCAAAGTTTATATATTTATTTAAGCATTAAATTAATATAATCCATAGCATATTTTAAAAAAGCTTTAAGAAAATTTTTGTTATATATGTTTCACACCATAATTATGTTTCTTCTATTTTTGTGAAAAATGTTTTTCAAAACCAACATTAAGAATGTAGTTCATACCATAAAATTGTGGTTCAAGTCAGTTTTACTATGATATTTTCTCTTATAAAATTTGAATTATAAACCAACCAGTGATCTAGTTCAACCCATTCTCCTTCATTTTGGAGTTATTTTATGCAATCATTTTTGCAAGAGTTGAATGATCGTTTTAATAAAGTAAATACCAACTTGCTTCTTTGTGCTGAAAGTTTAAGTATATGATTAATATTCTCAGCATATGACAAAAAAAGCAATACAATATTGTGAAGAATTGGCTAAGCAATTGAATTGAAAATCAATTTATTAATGATATTTTAATTGTGTATATCGAAAAAGTCCTTTTTAATAACCTTGACAATAAAACTATTTTGTAACATATTCAAGCACAAAAAATGGTTGGGACAATCTATAGAATGTTAACAATTTTTATTAAATTTTTGATGTAGTTATAACGAGCTCCCCCTCAGAAAAATTCTGGGCTTTATCACTAAAATCAACTTTTTTCACACCCTTGGTTTGAATTGAGCTGCTACATGGCCCATTTGGTCGAACGAGTCTTCCATTCATGGTGGTGAACGACACTTATTTTGCAAAGATGCATTTTGAAATTAGAGCATTTTTATTTACTTTTTATATCAATAAGGACACAAAGAAGGAGGTTTTCATAAAATTTCAGTTCAAGTTTTATTGCCTCTATACCATTTTTTCATTTTACGAAGATGGTCTCAATCTAACTAGGTACAAATAACAAAGGAAGAAATCTCCCTTTTTTATTTTTATTTTATATATATATATATATATATATATATATATATATATATATATATATAGCTACAAGAACAGAAACATTTATGTTGGAACCGAGTAATGTGCTTGCCTTATCCATTTCAGTTTAAGGAAGAAGTCCCTACATTGACTATTTACCATTAATAGAGTTATATGCTTGCCTTATACACACACAAAACAAAAAAAAAAAACAAAACAAAACAAAACAAAGAAAAGAAAAGAAAAGAAAAAAGACTATAACACAGAAGTGCCATTTTCAGGTTTATGGTGACTTGCTAGATAGACAAAACCCACTACGATAATAGAAATGTTTATTTGAAAGACAATACATTAATTATTTTTGTCAACTAAACAAGATTCTCATAAATAACCAAACACAATATATTATTTTTAAAAATTTGAGAGAATATTTTTGTGTACAATGAAGCGTGATATTGTTGATTTCTTAAAAATCATGTTGTCTGCTATCGTTTTTGTAAGAATATGATTTCCAAAAGTTGGTGCATGTCAAATGCCCCTAATTAGTCTCTCAAGGAAGCAACAAAGTAACAAGGAAAATGCATGTATGTTAAGTTAAGTGTCCAGTAGATAGAACAGAGAAGAAATACATAATTGGGAGATTTATAGGGTGTTTGAGAACATTAATTTTATCCTATCAATTTAACTGTAAACAGTATATTTTTAACACTTACAATAAAAACAAAAACTTACTATAATATAAAACTTTAATATTCTACCGTTTTTAAACTTTCAATTAACTCTCCAAACCAAGCTTATTGCCTTTCGGAAGAGTGATGATTAAAGAGGCTTTAATCAAGCAACGGGATTGTGTTACGTGAAGAAGTCAAAAGTGATCGGCCCAAACCAAGGAAAAAGGTAAATAAAGAATGAAGTTCTTTGATAATTTTAAATTTACAAACCACCCATAGATTGCTTGTTCACGAGTTTTCATACCAATGTGAACTCGAACTTTATCATAAGCGGCGCTTTTCCTAAAATACAGGCTGGCATTGATCCGTGAGTCCTTAATGGGAATTGCATTTTCTTTTCTTTTTGTCCTTTTCCTGATTGAATGAGGTGGCGTGTTTTATTATTTGGGTATTTACTTACTAACTCATTAATACAACAATAAGACCTAAACTAAAAAAACACTATATATTATATAAAGACTTATAATTTTATAAATAATAAGATTTTAACCTTATAAAGACAAAAGTAATTTTTCATTTACTTGTAGTACCATATTGTATTTTACAACTCATGATGACACCATCGAATTTTCATTATCATCATCAACATTATAAGTTATATTGTTTCTGAATGTTAAATTTAATCAAAATAATATTAGAATAAATAAGTGTACAAAATTAACAAATCAATTTGATAATGCAAAATTAAATTCCTACTAGTAGGGTTTTTTTAATCCTAAATGCTAAATCTAATCAAAATAATATTGGAATAAAAAAGTGTGCAAAATTAATAAATGAAAATGAAAATTCAAAATAAATTCCTATTGATAGGGTTTTCTTTTTGTATCTGACAAAATTCTAAATCATAGATTAGATTTGAGGTCATTTTCAGACAAAACACGCTACAAGCGTGTTGGGATAGCTTGTGCTTTTGTTTTTAAGCAATAGAAGAAGAAAATCATAAGTTAGAGTTTTTTGATTAGTATTTAAATAGTGCATAAAAAGTGTTTTTTTTTTAATTTCAGAAGTACTTTTAGATATGTTTAGATAAATAATTCAAAAGCCCTTATTATTTTAAAAAGTAATGTAACATAAAGATACGGATATAATTTTTAATTTGTTATTCATAAATATAAGGTTAAAACGATAAATAAAAAATCTTTTTACAAGCACCAAAGATGTGATTTATTTCAAAAGTGTTCATAAATATCAAAAGTTTAAACAACTTGTTTATCTAAAGAGGCTAAAAAAAATTTTTTTGGTTGAGTAAACTAAAAGCAGCTTTTTTTTTTTGGACCCGTTCCAACTTGGGCGCAATGCATGAGCCAACTGTGATGTTTTATGGGATGCACATACACCGCTAATCTTTACTTTTGCTGTGAATATTTTACAAAATTTTTAGGGTGAAATATTTTATAATTACTTCTCAAGACAGATGCACATTCCTGAATTCTGAAGTACATAAATGGTCCAGGGTGTGGGGTGGGTTATATGATTGATGGGTCCTATGCTTTGCATCGACAGGCAGGCCTAATTTTATTGCCATGTTTGCCTAATCGGATCCCAAAAAATTCTCCATTAGCTTAGCCCTATGCTAATTTGTTCTACCTCTTTTCGGAATCCAATGTAAAAATTCCGGCCTTCCCTTAGATGTGGGGTCCAAAGATTTGTAGTTCATAGTCTATCGAGACTAGTCTTTTAACTTTTTTTTTTCCCTGTTTTATTTTTAAGACTAAAATTAGAGTATTTACGAAATGTAGTTTGAATCAATTTTAGTTAAAAATATAGAAGCATGTAAGAGTTTATACTGTAGTTTATATTTTCTTAACACTGTAATATATAAAAATTTTACATTATAACAACAAAAAATTTTAATAAAAACCAATATTTTAAAACACATTAAGCCTTTAATTGGTGCAGAACACTAAACTAGCCTCATAACTCTAACTCGTATTTTTTTTTTCTTGGCCTTTTGTGATAGAAGAAGAAGAAGAAGAAGAAGAAGAAGCAAGCGACACCTACTTTGGAATGCGTTCAAAGTAGAAAAAAAGAGTATTAAAATAGATCGTTTGTGATTAACAAGCACCATTTTGAGTGTTAAATTTACAAATTAAATTAAATAATCTTTAAACAGGTCCACTATTATTAATTTGTCGCGTACGTCGTGCTTACCAAATAATATGGAGAATGGTTTTGACTATTGATATTAATAAATAACGATGAATGGAAGTTTAGAAGGGCATGGAAAATACTTTCTATCAGCATTCTATTAGCGAGGAAACCGTCAAATCTACATTAGGATATATGCATATATATATATATATATATGTCATTTTTGTGAACTTTTTTGTAGAATTCTGACCAATTCTAATTTAGATGTTTAATAAATTCAGTTTTAACTCATCAGTTCTAACTCAAATAATATAAAGCTCTCACATGCTACATCTACATTAAAAAGCAAAAATATGATACAATATAAAGCTATCGCATACTACAACACTTTCAGTTCTAATTCTCAGATAAAAATATGTACCACACTAATTAAGATATATCCTTCCATGTGCAAAAAGCTCCAACTAATGTACGAGTGGCATAGCCATGTCCTTCCTAATTAATAATTCTTAACAGCTAACAAGATTAATCATAGCCTAACTAATGCATCACCAAAAGGCTAATAATCTGCTCGTTGGATCCAACTTAGATGCCTAATTAGCTCATTTCTAGCAGCTTGCACTGTGTGCATGAAAATTTTGTCTGAGTAGCATAGTCTGATGCATAATTACAACTTAACAGAAAGAACCTCATATGTAAATATCGGTGTATATAAACTGAAAGTGTAAAACAAAAAATGTAAAAGTTTAGTTGTCCAAATATGCAGAGACAACATGTAATACATGCAGCTTTGCTAAGAAAGGCTGGCGACGTACATATAAGGAGGTTGACAATACTAATCTCAAGCCGATTCATTTCAACATCGAGACAGAGCTATTAATGGTGAATAAAGTTTGGACAGATAATGACATCTCATGTGCATACATTCTAGGGAAAACCATGTTTTCTGGATGCTTCTAGATCACGTCGATGGAGGAAAATAAACAACACAAAAAGGTTATGAAAAAGAAAAAAATATACTGTGCACTTATGAAGGGTTTTGGTACAAAGGAAAAATGGTTGATATCATTTTAATTCTCCAATTATGGGCCTAAATTCAATTTTGATTCACGACTTCTAAAAAGCATTACTTAAAAAGCATTGTTATAAAACCAGTCTTTGGGTGTATCAAAGTGTAGCAAATTAATTTTTCTGTTTTTCTCACTTTTATAATCTGCACAAAAAAGGTACGTGAAGATTACGTGGCATGTGCGGTTTCAGGGTAGTTATAAAGTATTTAAGAAGTGTGATTAAAATTAAAACTTTTGAACTGAAAAATATAACATGTGATATCTTTACACAATAACTCACTTTTTTTTTATTATTGTAACATATAAAAACTTTATATTATGGCAACTAAAAGTTTTGGTTCGAATTGATTTTGTCAAATACTATGTTAATGTTATAATTTCACATTTTAGAATATGATATTAAGTAGGAAGTTGTGTCTTTTTCTGTTGAGTAATTAGTAGACAGATAAACGAAACATCTAAATTGAGATAATCTAGTAGATCGATTACTCATTATCAGACATTTTAAAAATCAAGAATTAAAACGAGATTTGACTTATAATTTGAGGATGAAAATGAGTTTAACAAAAAGAAAACTCAAGCTTAGGCTGATGTATTCTTATGGTAAGTTTGAAATTATAGATCAACTTTTTAAGGATTAAAAATATATTTAACATTCATGTTTATGTTCTTTCTCCTAATCGAAATAGATTTTTTGCAAAGCATATTGGGGAACAGAAAGATTATCCTCCATCGAGATCATCTTTTTCTAGAACTATATGCTATAATTCTCAAGTACAATATTGTAAGACTGGGAAAAGATAAAGGTAAAGTGATTTATGTACTTTATGACTTGCCCACTAACTTCAATAAACAATGGCACTATGGTTTCGTGTCTTGTTGTAGTAGAACATCCAATCATGTTCTTATCTGCCTATAATTAATTGTCACGAAATTGTAAGCTGTTAATCAGTCTAAGATTTGCTTCAAATCCATTTGTGGTAATGTAGTTGTCTTTTTTTCCCCCTTGCAATAGAATCGTCATTGTTTTTTTTTTTAATAACTAAATGATGTTCCCTCCCTTAATATAGCGATGCGGTTATTGTCCCTCAACTTCAATAAAGAATATGGTTACCACCTAGTATTCTATGAATGGATTTCGATGTTTTTCTATTTATTTTAACTATTAAATGGAGGGATTTTTTTTCCTATAAATAATTTACTTATAACTCCAGTAATATTTATTAAAGTACAAAGTGATGCGAATTTATCTAAAATTTAGTTTTAATTTATTTTCTTAATGATATCAAAATTCTTGCCAAAAATTTTGCCCTTTTTTGGTTAAAAAGAAAGATTCTCATATGATATGAGTTTTTTTTTTTGTTTTTAGTTTTTTTTTCTGTCAACTAAATGGGTGTTTGGAAGAGTGGTGGGAACTACTTTTACTGTAGCATGTGAGAACTTTTTTACTGAAGCAATTTTTTTTATTGTTACTGTAGCATGTGATAACTTTTTACTGTTTATAACTGAGATTGTGGTGAGAACCACAATTGCCAAACATGGCATAAAATAATCGTTTCTATTGGAAGAAGAAGGAATAGACTTTGTTGTAAGAATTCCTGGAAAATTCTTAAATAATGCTATACAAATAATATAAATGTGACCGTGTCATAGGTTTTATACATGTTTATAAATTAAATAATGTCATTTCTTTTAATGAAAATAAATTTAGTGTGAGATAGATGCTTACAAGCACTTCATTAAAAAAAAAAAAAAAACTAGAATACGGTTATTTTACCTTGCTGCTAAAACAAGTATACGTTTTTTGGTTATATGATAATTTTTTACAATTTGATTTATGAGTGGTCAAGTTAAATGGGTGTTTGGAAAGATGGTGGGAACCAGTTGTGAGAACCACTTTTATTGTAGCATGTGAGAGTTTTACACTGTAGCAATTTTTTTTTATTTTTTATTTTTTTTTACTGTTATTATAGCATGTAAGAGCTTTTTACTGTTTATAACTGAGTTTGTGGTGGGAACTGAGTGGTGGGAACCATTGCCAAACACCCTTTAAAAAACGTAATCCTATACAATATAAAAATACTCCTACTCGTTGATTATACCTTGTAATTTAATCAAATGATACGTACTACAGTAAGAATTTCTCTTATTAGTTATTAGAAGCTTTTTTATAGTAGGAAGGCTCAATCAGTAATGCATATTTCTTAATGTTAGATTTTATAAAAAAATAATTAAAATAATGAAAAAAAACACATAAAACTTCAGGAACTTAATACAAATATAACGCTTTAGAACAGAACACTGCTTGCAAAATATTTTTTCACAGAATCATGCAAGAGACTCCAATTTTGATGCTAACATTTTAATAATAATCTAAATAGAATGTGAGTTGTCATTATTTTGTTACTAGGTGCTTAAAAATTTAACAATAAATAATCTTCAATGATTGTTTTTACTAAAAAAAAGAAAAAAAAAAGAGCATTAAACTATTACTTTGTTTGATACGTCGATTTAAACATATTAGTTTCAACTAATCACGACACAAAACTCTTTACAACTACATTATAAAAAAAATATAATATAAAACTTTCAATACTTAAACTTATTTAACCAGTTTGCCTTATACATTTTCTCAAAACCTACGGTGAAAGAAAAATTATATTAATTAATTATATAAGTAATTTAAAAAAATTTGCCCTGCAAAAGAAATGGAGCTCAAACTTGGAGTCCGGGGATGCGGGCCTGGATTGGTGAGGCGTGTAAAACAGGCTGGGCCCACAAAATAAAAAAATGAAAACAAAGAAAAGCACACAAAACAAAAACGGAGTAAATGGGTCCCACAGGCTTGCAAACCGTGACCTTATTAGCCAATGCTCTATCGCCACGTCCCACCTTGAACGCTCAATTATTACTGCACTCTTCTCTGCACTCCACTTCTCAGACTCAGTTTAGCTCGGATTTACTGGCTACTGTGAGACACGACTGAAGCTGACCTTTGTCCTGAGCCGCATTTGAAAGTTCAAATCAAAATCGCGGCTCCATGGAAAGTTTCCTTTGTTTATTTTTCCTTTCTTTTGGAAAATTACCCTTGAATATTATTTTTAAATTAAGTAAAAATATTTTTATTTTAAAAATATATATATTTTTTAAAATTATACTAAATGTGTTATAAAACTTTTACCTAAAAAAATGTGAAAATATTTTCAAAAATTTTAGGACAAAAACAAAGGGACATTCACCCCATAAACATAAACTCTAGTCCAAAATATTCTCTTTAGCTTGAAAAAGTCTCATTTAACTCCTTATATTGTCCCCTTGTCCCATTCCGTTGGCATTTTTTATAAGTGAATGAGAATTTTGAGATTATTAGGCAACTAAAAATAAGACACAAAAATTAAAATATTTCAAATGCAAGTAAAAATTTGTATAACAAAAATTGAAACCTGTGAAAGTCCAAAACATAATGCAATGCAGTTAAAATTTAGTAGATGTGACGTCATTAGCATAGACCTTCGTACTCATATATATAAGATATTAGGGAGACAAGTTAAAATTTAAAAGTTAAAATTTAAATATTATAGTATATAAGAATTTTATATTATATTAATTCAACTCTAGTATTGAGATTTAATTTTTAAACACTCACATTATAAGGGTGTTTAAAAAGCTGGTAGGAACTGTTGGTTAGAACCATTTTTATTGTAACATGTGAGAGTTTTATATTGTAACAAATTTTTTATTGTTATTGTAACACGTGAAAGCTTTATACTGTTTATAATTAAATTTGTAGTAAAAATAATAATTTTTTCCACTCAACCAAACACCATGTATAGGTCAATCCCATCTCAAATTTATTTACATGGGAGCGGCGGTGTTTCGCATTACTGATATCTTCTATGGTTATAAAATTTGAAAAGTATAATGCAAATGTTTTTAGCCAGTTTAGAAATATTATTCGAACCTAAAATAAAAATGTAACTTTCTTCCCAAACAAGATTTAGGAGGAAAAAAATTGTTTTTATTGGAAAAATTTCTGTGTCTCTTCCGGTGTTTTTTTTATTTGTTTGTTTCGCTGTCCGTCCCTGCTTTTGTTCCTCTGTCCCCACAATCGCTTTCATTTTTGCCCTGAAGCCACTCTTAGAAGACTCTGTAAAAACCCCACTCAGAGAATCGAAAAAGTTAAACCAGATCTTCTCTTCTTAAACCCATTCAAAAACTCCCACAAACCAAAACCAAAACCCACGAAACTCTTAAATATTTTCACCATTCCCATGGAATCCACCCAAAAAACCCCACTCCAAGACCTCCCAGAGGCCTCCCCAAAACCATACAAGAAAAGCTTCGTGAGCTCGTTAATGGAGGCCGCTTCAACTCTCCGCTCTCCTTCCTTCAAAGAAGACACGTACTTCGTCTCAACCCTCAAGTCCTCCGAGAAAAAAGCTCTCCAAGACCTCAAAGATAGGCTAACGTCCTCTGAAGATTTCTCCGAAGCCTCCATTTGGGGCATCAACCTCCTCGAAAACGACGAGAAATCTGATGTCGTTCTCCTCAAGTTCCTCCGCGCCAGGGACTTCCGAGTCACCGACGCCTTCAACATGCTCACCAAGTGCCTCGCCTGGAGAAAGGAGTTCAAAACCGACGACGTTTTGGAAGAGGAGCTGGGGTTTAAGGAGCTGGAAGGCGTCGTTGCTTATATGCATGGATACGACAGAAAAGGACACCCCGTTTGTTATAACGCGTATGGGGTTTTTAGGGACAAAGAAATGTACGAGAGGATTTTCGGTGATGAAGAGAAGCTGAAGAAGTTTTTAAGATGGAGAGTTCAGGTTTTGGAAAGAGGGATTAATCTTCTTCATTTTAAGCCTGGTGGGGTTAACTCGTTGATTCAAGTCACGGATCTTAAGGACATGCCTAAACGTGAGCTTCGAGTCGCTTCTAATCAGATCCTCTCTCTTTTTCAAGACAATTATCCTGAACTCGTCGCTCGTAAGGTAAATAATTAACTAAATAATCATTACTTTTTTTGTTATTTTTTTTGAAATAATAAAATGGGTTTTTTTTTTTTTTTGGGTACAGATTTTCATCAATGTTCCATGGTACTTCAGTGTGTTGTATTCGGTTTTCAGTCCGTTTCTCACTCAACGGACTAAGAGCAAGTTCGTGATTGCCAAGGAAGGAAATGTTGCCGAGACGCTTTACAAGTGAGTCTGTCTCTCTCTATGTGGTTTCATTTTGGTACTTTTTTTCCTATGTGACAATTTTTACAAGCTCTGAGAAATTTGATTGAGAATCTTTGGTGGGTTTCTTTTGTCGTTTGCTTCTACTTCTTTTCCACATTTTGCTCAAAGGGGTTGGAGATTCCCAAGTGCCCTCTTTTTTTTTTTTTCTTTTTTTCTTTGTTATGAAGTTTTCGCTTCTGTTGTAGCTTCTCTCTTTGCCCATTTCTCTAGAATTCAAACTGTGGTCCTTTATTTTTGTGTTGCTAATCCAAGACAAGAAAGAAGAGAAGAAAAATTTACTCCTCTTTTTTGTTTTTTTGTTAGTTTATGTAACATGTGCAACGGTGATGCACTCTTAGCAATGTCCTTTTTCACCAATGCCCAATTTCCTTTTGCCCTCAATATAACATGTTGCTATTTTTTTTTCTTTAGTTGGTTTTGTTTAACTTACAAAAGGGACTTCTGGCCTTTTTTTTGGCTAAATTTTCAGATTCATAAGGCCTGAGGACGTTCCAGTTCAGTACGGTGGTCTGAGTCGACCCAGCGATTTACAAAATGGTCCCCCAAAACCTGCCTCCGAGTTCACTGTCAAAGGAGGAGAGAAAGTCAACATACAGATTGAAGGCATTGAGGTTCGTATTTTTCTTTGTTTCAATAATTTCTATAACTCAAAGCCAACTTGTTTAGATCTTTGTAAAATCTAGAAATTCAGCCTTTAATGGTCACATGTTAGGATCCGATTGGAATTTGCATCATATCTAGTAACAATTTAACCTCTGTGTGTGTGTGTTTTTTTTAATATATAATATAATGTTATTATTATTTAGGCTGGTGCAATTATTATATAGAACATTGCCCTAAAAAAAACCCAAAATAGAAATGCTAGTATGACTTTCTCTATGTGCTTTTTTTTTTGGGAAACTATTATCATGTAAACTATTACATGGTACACATGCACACGCTTTATTTATTTATTTATTTTTTTGGAACTTAAGGTTGGTACCATTAATACATATGCACTTCTACAATGGTAAGGAGGTAAAGTTTGAATTGTGGATGTTGAGGCTAATTTAAAACCATCTTTATGTTTAAAATTGTCTCTGTTATGTTTTACGAAACATCAGTTTAAATTGACTTTATATATTAAAACACGTTAGGCTTCACTTGGAATTTTTCTTTTTGCTAAATGGCTTCAATTTAAATTTGCATCACTATTTGCAATCTCTAGAGGTTAAACAGTGGGCAACTTTTTTTTTTTTCTTTTTAATTGTAAATTTTCATGTTGTCTTTCATTAGGCCGGTGCAACTATTTCATGGGACATAGTTGTTGGTGGGTGGGACTTGGAGTACAGCGCTGAATTTGTGCCAATTGCTGAGGGAAGCTACACTATTGCGGTGGAGAAGCCAAGGAAGGTAAACCCATCTGAAGAAGCAATACACAACTCTTATACTTCAAGAGATGCAGGCAAATTGGTCCTCTCCGTGGACAACACTGCCTCAAGGAGGAAAAAAGTAGCTGCATACCGCTACGTTGTCAGAAAATCCACTTCCATCTAACTTCAGCCAATACTATAACGAGAACTCAAAAAAAAAAAAAAAAAAGTATATTATATATACGTGTTATGTATTTTGCTTTTTGGTGTTATGTTATTTTCATGGGTCTAAATTCTAATCAATGGTTGTGGACATTTTACTCTTTTTGTTTTGTTTTGTTCCTTTTTTTTTTGGTCTTTAGTTGTTATTAATAGTAATGCAGTAATGTATAAAAATGGTGGGTAATATATTGCTTAGTGTATAAGAAAAGTGGATTATTCACTTTGCTTGTACAAGTGGTGTGCATAATAACTGTTTTGACATGTAGTCCCAAATGACCAGAAGACGAGAGAGGAGGAGAGAGATCTTCTTCTGCCTTGTCTTGTCTTGTCTTGTCTTGTCTCAAGTGGGGTCTTTGAAGATTTTTGGCAGCAACACAGTAGAGCTTTTGCCATGGGGCAGTGAGTCTTGAAAAAGAAAAAGAAAGGATTGATCTGGATAGTTTGCTTTGTGTCTTGGGCTTGAGAGGAACCTGAGAAGTGGTCACAAATCTTGGTGCTGCTCTTTCTATGGGTTTTGCAAAGAGGGGTTGTTGGGGTTATCAAAAAAGAAGAGAAAAGGAAAGGTTTTTGGGGAAAAGGAAGATACTGACTGGACAAGGGATGTTTTTGGGAGGGTTGGGTTTGATGATTTGATTGTGAGAAATTGAGAATCCAACATGGAAGTGGGTGTGATGGGGTTGTGGTTTAGAGATCAGAGTAGTCACGGGAAGTTTACGTGTGCAGGTTGTGAAACAAGGTGTGTGGTGTGTTTTCGAATGTAGATTTGTCTTTGAATTTAGTGATTTTTTTTTATTTTTTTTAAATAGGGGTATTAGCCATAGGACCTGTGGGTAGTGTACTTTTTTAAACAATATCTAGATTTGATTAAAATTATTGTGGTGTTGGCCAAGCTCATTTTAACTCAAAATACCATAAATCTGTTACATGTTAAGTGTAAAACTTTAAAATGTTATAAAATTTTTAGTTTTAATTTATTTTTTAAACATCATATATATTCAAAAAAAAATTATAAATGTAACGATTTGAAATTTACCTTTTATGAAAGGCCGTTAGCACTGTTGCTTCTTGAATTTAATGCATATTAGCAATTTGTTTTTTGAATTTTTAAAAGTTTGACAAATTTTATCATGACTTATAAATTTGTGACAAACTTCCCCGTTGATAGCAATGTTTTTTTTTTCTAATAAAATTGAGTTGTAATTTTTACATAGATCGTTAATTAAAAATTTAAAAGGTTTTTTTTATCAATATTAGCCTAAATTTATGTTTAAAACTATAACTCAATTTTTTATTTTGTTAAAAACTTAATTAAAAAGACTAATTATAATAAACATGAGGTTTAAAGTACATAGAAATTACCTTTCATGTCATTAATTCATGTGTGAGTTACATGCATATTTTAGCCAAAAAAGGCTATTGTTATCAATAAGGAGTAATTTGATATAAATTTGTAAGTTTAAGGCGTGATTTGTGAAAATTAAAAGTTCAAAGAGCAAATTGTTAATGTGTGATGAGTTCCAGGGGACAATAGTGCTAAAAGCCTTTTTATAAATGTCCCACCTGTTTTGAGTGTGATGTAATTTAAACATATTAATAACAATTTTTTAAGTGTTATATAGATAAAATTTTTAAAAGTGTGAGATAGCAAGTATGGAATAATAGTTTATGATACATTTTTCACAGGTGAAGAACAAAGTCTTGTGGTCTCAGAAAAAATCTCAAGGGGACAAAAAGGACGGTCTTATAAAAAAATGTCAAAGGAAAAAAAAAAGAACAGGAAAAAATTGAATGATGACATTTGAGCCAAGTATTCCTATTTACAATATCATTTAGGTGTTCGTTTCACTAGTTAGAATTAGAAAGTTTTGGTTAAGACTAGTTTTGTTGTAGTGTTTTCTCTTACAATATTTAAATAGCTGTAATAATAACAATAACAATAACAATAATAATAATAATAATCATAATAATAATAATAATTATTATAAGATATTTACAATTTTATGCCATATATTTTGAATATATACCTGTCACGCCCTGAGGTACGGGAGGTGACGTGGTGGATTAATAAAGTTAATTTAATAGAGATATAATTAAAGACTGGGTTTTAGGATTAAATTTATAAATAAAAATGTGATAATTTTAAAATCGTTTATTTAAAACGAGCAGTTATAATATTCGAACAAATAAAATATTATAAAATGAAATAAGCGATAAGGAAACAATAAAAACAATAAAAATATA